>JAODAL010025628.1:0-58281 GCA_025379985.1 Phyllomedusa bahiana | reverse complement strand
TGCCCCCCGGGCCCCCATAGACAAGATTATTTACGGGCGTACGGCCGTAAATAATGTGCTGTCCTTTCTCCCCCGCGGCGGATTTACGAGCGGGGGAAGGCGGAATCCATTTTTTCTCTATGAGAACGTGGTTAGTAGTTACTGGGACGGTTTGGAGGTTGAAGCGCAAACCCGGCCAGTACGGTCAATCGTCCGGGAATAAGCCATGTGAACGAGGCCTTATAGTGCATGAGCGCGCCATAGAATTGTGGTGCTGCTAAATAATTGTTTTGGGTATTCTGTTTTCTAACCACAAGACCTAGACAGTGAGGCTCGGTGCACAGCATGTTTATGGTGCACGTTTAGAAGCTCCCGATGTATCATAAACGATTCTAGGTTTGATGGTTGACGGGGGTTAAAAGTGTCTCCCCTTTGTTTTGGGCTAGTATAAATCTGTATATGGAAAAAAAAAAGGAAAATAAAATTTTTGGTTACTACGTTTTCTTAAACGGCAGCTAGAAACAAAACGTTTGTTTCTTCGAGTAGGATCCTATGGGTGACGGATGCCGCCACTTAGCATCTGTCAGAGGCATACGTTTAATGTGTGCACATTGCAGATAGGGGTTTTCTCTATGTAGGGCATAACTTTAAGGACACCCTCTATTCCAAAATTTGGTGGTCTGTAAGTTTTTTGTTTTTTTTCCCCTATTTTACTCATGCTCCTCCAATGCTTTCTTTTTTTTAAACCCTGTCCCTTTTCAATTTTTCACAATTGGGTCTAAAAATTAATAAATGTGTCTAAAACAAGGTTTGGCAGGAAGCACCACATTTTGGTGTATTTTGAAACAGATTCTATATGCAAACAAAGAGTTTTTTTTTGCAAACTCCCGCATTAGGATCATGTTTTTAGGGGACGTGGTTTTGTTACGATTATTTTTTCATTTAAATTTTTGTCATATTTATCCTTTTAAAAGCTTGGGGGGAGATTTTCAATTTTCAAACTCTTAGGCCCTGTTCACCCCGGCTTTTCCCACGGATTTGTGAGCCGGATTGCCTCACAAATCCCCGTGAATAAGGGGGGAGGGGGCGGGGCGGGAGCGCGGGGGGGGGGCATTTTCCCCGGCCCCATAACTGTCATTTCTACGGGGTACGCGCCGTAAATTTGTGCATGTCACTTTCTCCCCCCGGGCGGATTCGCCGAGCGGGGAGGGGACGGGGTCCTTTTTTCTATGAGAGCATGGATTCCCAATTACTCCGACGGGTTGGCGCCGTCTGCAGCGCAAAACCGGCGCGCAGTACGGGGCCAATCGGGGCAAAATAAGCCGGGGGGAAGGGCCTTATGTAAAGTTTGACGAGACAGTTTTACCCTGCGCCATATTATCATAGTGTTTTTAAAAACTGGACATGGTTGAACTGGGTGTCTAACAATAAGTTTTTTTTTTTTAGATTAATTTATGCCCCAACTGAACAAAATTTGGGGTGTTTTTTGGCGTAGTGTTGCATACCCAAACCACACCCCTTTTTTACAGAGGCTACGCCCCTTCACCCAGGGCCCAAGTTCTAGAACATTTTAAAACCATAAAAAAATGTTGTTAAAAATTTATAAATTGTTTTTTTGTGCATTGGCTGAATATCGGGCGGGTGCCCTTGATACCCGTGCCCCTTTTAAAAATTGGGTGTGGTGCTCGATCATATTTAAAACTCTAAGGGCCAAAAAGTATGAGAAACGTTTGGCCCCAAAACTCACTTTTTTGCCAAGTAACCTTTGGGCAAAAAAATGATTTTTTACCTAAACAGTTTCTAATGTGGCCCTAAGGCCGTGTTACACGGCTTATTCAAGCCGTAATCGCGAGCCGGATTGTGTCGCAATTCCGGCTTGAATAAGGGGCGGGGGGCGGCCCCCCGGCCCCCATAGCTTACATTACCACGGCGGGTTTTGCACCGGATAATGTGAAGGACTTTCTCCCCCCCCGGGCGGTTTCGCCGAGCGGGGGGGAGGGGGAATCCCTTTCTCTTGAGAACGGTGGTTTAAACGTAATTACTAAAAAGGATTGGAGCGTACTGCAGCGCAAATCCGGGGGCCAGTACGGCCCCAATCCTGGGGCAAAATAAGCCTTTTGGTGAACGGCCCCTTAGAGTGTGTTTACAGGGATGATTTTGAAGCTGGTTTTGGAGTGTTTCCCAAAATGTCAAAAAGCCTCCAAAACACCTCCAGTTCATTTTCAGTAACTGCTATGTAAAATGGCTCTGTAGTTCACACACAACGTGGTTTTTCTGCATTTTTTTGGACGCTGAAAAAGAAGCGTCATGTCAATTCTTGTAGCGTTTTCAAGTAAAAAACCCCCATGGGAATAATGGAGGTTAAAAACCTTGTGCAAACCTCGTTGGGGTTTTATCGCTTTTTTTTCGGCGCTGGCCCTGGCTATTGATTCCTATGGGGGTTTTCAGAAAGAAAACAGTGTTGCAAAACCTTATCCAAAATCCCATCTGAAACAGTGCTGCAAAGCCTCGTTGGAAAAAACCTGATCAAATCCTTGTCAAAACCTCTTCTGAAAAGCGCCCCAATGCAGCACTTTTCAGACAAGGTTTTTCGGGGGGGTTTTGATGTGATTTGACACTGAAATTCCCGCCCAAAAGGCCTTTGACCACACCCTAATAAGACTCTGTTGAAAATGACATTAAAAAAACACCACAATTTTTTGGGCCATGTTCCGCCAAATTTTTGGGACTAAAAATGAACCCCGAAGCTGCCCTTGGCCTTTATGCTAATAGGGAAAAATTGACAGGTGCAGCTAATGAGAGCAAAAATCACATACCCCATGCTAGGGGAACAATTAGATGATAAAAAAACTGCACACCAACTTAACACTGTTCAATCAAACGAGAAAAGCCACGTATAATGCATGGGAGATTGAAACAAAAGCAAAATACCAATAGAACAACCCCTTTAATACTCTCAGTGATGAGGGGGGGGGGTTTCTGGTACTACAATTGCATACAGTCGGCGTACGAAGGGTGCCCTAAAAACAGATGTTGGTGCCCGGGGGGATTCAGCCTATTATTAGATTGGGCGGGTTGCCCAGCACTTTCTGGGTGTACAACACAAAGCACAGGCACCCTCCGCTCTCCAGCACTGTTGGGCAGTTAAAAAAATATGACATACTGGAAAAAATGTTAAATATGAAGTATTAGTTGGTATAGGGGCCCCAATACGCAAGCTTGCAACCGGCGTCAAGGCTCCTCATGTCTTGTGAGTCCCTGCGCTAACAATTTACAGAAAAAAACATACAAAAATGACCTTACCAGACTTTGTGATAAATTTCGAATTTGAGCTGCTGGTCTCCTTGGAGGTTCACATTTTTAGGTCTCTCCAATAATCCATACTTTTTTCTTGTATACTGATTGTGGTCAGGATTTCCATTGACTGATGCTGGTGATGTACTGCGCACTTTTGAGCCCAGCTTTTTGTGGTGATCTTTTCCCTGCTTTATTTTTGTAAAAGAAAAATTTTAAGCCGACTACAAGAGTCCCCATCAGTAGAGGAATAGACAGTGATTTACTCGTTTAGCTACCTATCAAGTCTCAATCATTGTGTTCTCTCTTTCAGGGCCCTCCTGGATCAAGTCGATCACTGGCAGAGCTTTCTGGCCCTAGTGAATATGATCATGTTCTGCACTGGAATCCCCGGGCACTATCCAGTCAATGAAACCACCAGTTCCCTCACACTGACGTTTTGGTACACACTGCAGGTAGGGGTTGTCTTTATGGAGGGCATTACTTTAAGGGCACCCTCTAACAGATTTACTTATTATAGACCTTGAAATGAATATTATGAGTATTAATAAATACTTGCATTTCCTGTAATCCGGCAATTATTTTCTTAGAACTCAGTGTCATTTCATTGTTATTCTGTCCAGACATTTATGAGCAAATTGACAACTGGGTTTTACCAGTTTGGGCTATGTCCTTACACATTTTTAAACTGTCCAGTTGGTGCTGCCAGCGCTGGACTGTGTACAGACAAACCACTTTGACAAGGGGAATGGTAACTCCCAGTTGTCAATTTATTCATTTCCAAAAGGAATTACCTAAGAAATGGACCAAGAAGAACCAGACTTACGTCACATGGTATACGGATATTTACTAAAAAATGACAGGAGCTAACCAGCCCTCTTTATAGGGGATTGTTTAGTGTAAAAAATCCATGCAGCCATAGAAATACTTGTAAACATAGAGGGAGAGGCATGGACCGCACATCATCACACTATACATTGATCTAATGCTTCTCAGCAAAACTTTACAAAAAATGAACAGGAGGTTCTTAGTATACTTTTTGATCAAAACGTATAGGCCCAATTGCCACTTCACGGCGACCTCTATAAAGTGGGTCCCTACTCTAAATGGGGGTAACACTGCATGGCGGGTAACACTGCAGGGCAGCCATCACCGCAGCAAAAACCACACAGATGAGGGGCACAGCCCAGTGGCCCAACAGCACCACTGCTGTCTGACCTAGCCCCCCGGCTCTGGGCTGCACCACCCCACCAGCACAACAGCAATGGCCGCCACACAGCACCACCACCACAAAAGGAAAGGTAGACACTGCTCACCTTCCCTGGGCTCCCTGCAAGCAGACTGAAAGAATAAAGGGCATTAACCCTCATACAAACTACTGCTAATTGAAAACACCTGGGCCAAATGGGGAGGAGCGCTGTTCCATGTGTGCAAAGAAATAGACGTATATATTCAAACATGGAGGGGAGAGGCATGGACTGCACATCCTCACACTATACGTTTATCTAATGCTTCTCAGCAAAACTTTACAAGAAATGAACAGGAGGTTCTTGGTATACTTTTTGATCAAAACGTATAGGCCATCTGTGTGGCTTTTGCTGCGGATGTGGCCGCCATGCAGTGTTACCCCCATTTAGTGTAGGGACCCACTTTATAGAAGTCGCCGTGAAGTGGCAAATGGGCCTATACGTTTTGATCAAATAGTATACTAAGAACCTCCTGTTCATTTCTTGTAAAGTTTTGCTGAGAAGCATTAGATCAATGTATAGTGTGATGATGTGCGGTCCATGCCTCTCTCTTCCTAGTTTGTATAGAAATACATGTGTTGTTCAGAAAATGCATGCATTTTTTTAATTAACACAAATTTAATTAGAAAAAATACTTTTTTTTTTTTTTATGCATTCATGTCTAGTTCATGCATTTTTGATGCATTTGAAAAACACAGCCTGAACCACCCAGTGTTATCCTTCTGTAATGAATCTTACATCAGCTTTAAACATACTTTGATTTTTAATATCTTACTGGATTCTAGTAGATCTGCTTCATGGCTGTGAATACAAATGTCCTTATTTACAGTCTGAGGCTGAAATCTATCTCGGGCGTTGCCATCTGACACGGTAGAGAAGTCTTCTAGGTGCTGAGCAGAGTGAATAGAAAAAAAACTTGCATTACACACATGGTTTTTCTTAGGGGTTTTAAAAGGTAGTGACATTTTGTCAGTAGGCTGTGACTAAGGGCACGTTTGTCTGAAACGTGTCGGTGTCCTATATGACATCACATTTCAACTTAATATTGCTGAAAAACATGTTATGTCCGACAGTATGTTATATCTGACTGTGTCCCCCATTAGGTCAGTACAAGACTTCTGAAAGGGCATTTTTTCATACATTTTTTCCCCTGATTTTCCCAGTAGCTGGAGCTGTTATATTAGCCCCAGTTACAGGGGAAATATAGAGTGAAATAACCCCTTGTACTTATTACAGAGCTGATGTGGGTCTGTTAAGAACCAGCTATATCTGTAACTACCAAGCCCCAGTGGTCACGTGACTGCTGGTACCAGAAAGCAGGGAGGCTTCCTGCTAGACTGCATATACTGCGATCGGGAAGGCAGGGACAGTAATAAACTATCCCTGTCTTCTCAGTGGAGAGCCAACTATCGCTGATAGTAGCTTTCCACCTGCTCAGCTATACAATTAGTTCCAGGACGTCTGTGCAGAGTTAAATTGCCACTGTCCGGATGTCTCGTCAACAGGCAAGTAGTTAAAGGATGGCCTTTTATGTTAAAGATCTTACAAAAACAAGTCACTTTGCAATATATGTCCATTAACTGTGTCCTACCTATTCCTAGATATCCCCTCTTGAATGGGCTGCATCAGCTTCTCAGGTCGCTATAGCTACAGACCTGTTTGATCTCTCCTGATAGGCCGCCAGCACTGATCACTATAGCTACAGAACTGGCTTCTACTGCAGCCTAGTAGAAGCCAGTAAACACGCCCCTGAATTCAAAATGAAACCAAGAAAAGATGAATCCATGTAGTGAGACAACCCCTTTAAGTGTCCAACCTGTTCCTAGATATCCCCTCTTGCATGGGCTGCATCAGCTCCTCAGGTCGCTATAGCTACAGACCTGTTCGATCTCTCTTGATAGGCTGCCAGCACTGGTTGCTATTGCTGCAGACCTGGTGTACTCAGCAGCTTCTCACTGCAGGCCAGTAAAGCCAGTATTAGCCAGTAGTAGCCAGTAAACGCGCCCCTGAATTCAAAAATTTAACCAAGAAAACAGGTCTGAGATGAGATGAAACTATGTAGTGAGACAACCCCTTTAATTTTACTTGGAATGTTTTTTTATTTATGTCCTGAACTTTTTCAATAACTGTTTTTTAGTTCCCTGAGGGACTTAAATAGGAAATCATTTGATCGCTTCACTTTACTTATGTAATGCATTCTGTTATGCCTGCCAATCTAAAAGTTCCAGGAATCTTAGGCTAGGTCTACACTGCATTGGACAAAAAAACTAACTGAAATCCAAATCCTAAAACCGTTCATAAAACGGTTTTTGTCCAGTATATGTCAAAAACAGCTCAAAAAACAACTTTTTTGCACCGTTTTGCGTTTTTTGCACATTTTTTGCAGAAATGCACAGCATTAGAATTGCTATGGATTTCAGAAAAAAAGCGCCCCAAAACATCCGGTGCTCTGCATAGACTCCAATAGTAAAGTTTCTGCCATCCTCTATCGTTTTTTACAATATGTTTCAAAAAACGAGCAGAAAAAAAAAATGGTCTGTGGAGACTACAGAACGTTTTTACTAATAAACTCTATGGGACCTGTAGTTTTTTCAGTGATTTTAGAAAACAAAAAGCGCTGAAAAATGAATGAAAATGTGTGCAGTGGAGACATAGCCTGACTGTGCCGTACCTCTGGCAGGGCCTAAAAAGCATGCACTGAAAGCAGACCTGCTGGGAGCCATCATTAGGCCACTATATACCATACACTTAAAGCAGACCTGCTGGGAGCCATTATTAGGCCACTATATACCATACACTGAAGGCAGACCTGCTGGCAGCCATCATTAGGCCACTATATACCATACACTGAAAGCAGACCTGCTGGGAGCCATCATTAGGCCACTATATACCATACACTGAAAGCAGACCTGCTGGCAGCCATCATTAGGCCACTATATACCATACACTGAAAGCAGACCTGCTGGCAGCCATCATTAGGCCACTATATACCATACACTGAAAGCAGACCTGCTGACAGCCATCATTAGGCCACTATATACCATACACTGAAAGCAGACCTGTGAGGAGCCATCATTAGGCACTATATACCATTACACTGAAAGCAGACCTGCTGACAGCCATCATTAGGCCACTATATACCATACACTGAAAGCAGACCTGCTGACAGCCATCATTAGGCCACTATATACCATACACTGAAAGCAGACCTGCTGACAGCCATCATTAGGCCACTATATACCATACACTGAAAGCAGACCTGCTGGGAGCCATCATTAGGCCACTATATACCATACACTGACAGCAGACCTGCTGCAGCCATCATTGGCCACTATATATACCATACACTGAAAGCAGACCTGCTGGCAGCCATCATTAGGCCACTATATACCATACACTGAAAGCAGACCTGCTGGGAGCCATCATTAGGCCACTATATACCATACACTGAAAGCAGACCTGCTGGGAGCCATCATTAGGCCACTATATACCATACACTGAAAGCAGACCTGCTGACAGCCATCATTAGGCCACTATATACCATGCACTGAAAGGAGACCTGCTGGGAGCCATCATTAGGCCACTATATACCATATAAAGACTCTCTGTAAATACATCACTAGGGTGAGAGGGGTGATTCAAAGGGGACGATGGAGGGAAACCCCTCCCTCTGAAACCACATAGATGCTACAGTCAGTAATGACCACAGCATCTAAGGGGTTACACAAGTCTGATCTGACTGTGTCTCCAGTCTCCACTTTAAGAGCAGGAGCTTGGCTGCCATCTAACACCTGATCCCCTGCCTCACCTAGCAATGGACACCTGCGCCAACTTATTTCTGTGCCAGTTTTAAAAGACGTATTGTGGTCCCCAGTGGGTTATTCTCTGAATGTAAACCAGAATGTTTCACTGACAGCAGGTGATGGTGCGTGATGACCCATTGTAGGAGCCAATCATTACCATCTACAGTGATATCTCGGAGAATCTGAGCAGATTTCGGCAGCTAGAGTTGGTTCAGAGTTGTATTCCAGCAGGCTTTCATACCTGCTTGCAGCTCGATTATGGGAACAAGGTTGTCAGACAACATCCCAGGCTCTTATTTTTCTATGTAGTCTAATCTTCACATTTTAAATAAAATTTAATCTAAATCATTATTGTAGACAATACTTTCACTGCATCATAATGTGAAATTGGACACAGAGTTGTTTTATTATATATATATTTAATATGCAAAGTTTCTTCTCTTCCTAGGACGACATCCTCTCATTTGAGACCGAGAAGCAGACTGTGTATTTGCAGGTTTACCGTCCTGTCTATTTCCAACTAGTTGACGTTTTGCTTCAGAAAGCTCAGTTTCCTGCCGATGAGGAGTATGCATCCTGGTCGTCAGATGAAAAAGAGCAGTTCCGGATCTACAGGTAAAAAGGCTTCATCTTAAATTATGTGTTTTATCTAACTCCGTCATTGATTGTGAAAAGCTGGACAGTGAGATTGTGGCACCGAGTGGCCCTAGCCATCATACTGCAGGGAAATTTAGTCATGGGGCATAATAAGGCTATGAGGTCTAAGTGGTGAGATGTATGCATATCCCTATTGATTTGTTATACTATATGAATTGGCATCTTCTTCCTCTTTATATTACAGGGTGGACATCTCTGACACGCTTATGTATGTATATGAGATGCTGGGAGCAGAGCTGCTCAGTAACTTGTATGATAAACTTGGACGTCTCCTTACCTCATCAGAACATCCCCTGTCATGGCAGGTAAGTCTACTGACTAATTATGGTACGAATGTGATGGTATAACATAGCCTGTGGTAGCCATTCATCCAATTTATAGTCCGTTTTCCATTCTGCTAGTGGAGTCACTTTGTGCATACATTACTTACCCTGTACTGATCCTGAGTTACATCCTGTATTATACTCCAGAGCTGCACTCACTATTCTGCTGGTGCAGTCACTGTATACATACGTTACATTACTTACCCTGTACTGATCCTGAGTTACATCCTGTATGATACTCCAAAGCTGCATCAACTATTCTGCTGGTGCAGTCACTGTGTACATACATTACATTACTTATCCATGTACTGATCCTGAGTTACATCCTGTATTATATTCCAGAGTGCACTCACTATTCTGCTGGTGCAGTCACTGTGTACATACATTTACATTACTTATCCTGTACTAATCCTGAGTTACATCCTGTATTATACTCCAGAGCTGCACTCACTATTCTGCTGGTGCAGTCACTGTGTACATACATTACTTATCCTATACTGATCCTGAGTTACATCCTGTATTATACTCCAGAGCTGCACTCACTATTCTGCTGGTGCAGTCACTGTGTACATACATTACATTACTTATCCTGTACTGATCCTGAGTTACATCCTGTATTATATTCCAGAGCTGCACTCACTATTCTGCTGGTGCAGTCACTGTGTACATACATTACTTATCCTGTACTGATCCTGAGTTACATCCTGTATTATATTCCAGAGCTGCACTCACTATTCTGCTGCTGCAGTCACTGTGTACATACATTACATTACTTATCCTGTACTAATCCTGAGTTACATCCTGTATTATACTCCAGAGCTGCACTCACTATTCTGCTGGTGCAGTCTCTTTGTACATACATTACTTATCCTGCACTGATCCTGAGTTACATCCTGTATTATACTCCAGAGCTGCACTCACTATTCTGCTGGGGCAGTTACTGTGCGCGTACATTTCTTATCCTGTACGCGTACATTTCTTATCCTGTACTGATCATGAGCCAAATCCTGTATTATACTCCAGAGGTGCACTCACTATTCTGCTTATGGAGTCACTGATAGGGGATGTCCACATGGCATTTTTTTAAATCCACGTTTCGGTACCGTTTACGGACCCAAAAACGAACCCAAACACGTATCTAACCATGATCAGTGTGATTTCCATTGATTTCCATGTAAAACACATCGTCATTCAGATGATACATGTTTTATATAGGTCTGTCGGATGCGTTTAATGGATAATAACATGTTAATTCTTGATCTGTTTTACACATCTGAAACCTCATTTAAAACTATAGGGTAAGTTTCTGTTGCACAGAAAACCTATCCAAACACGTACCACACTTTGGGTATGTGTTTGGATACATTTTACGCAACGCTTTTCGATACGTTTTTCGGATCAAAAAACGTATTGAAAAAAATGCCGCGTGCACATACCCTTGTACAAGCTGTACACTGACTACTTTACATTGTATCAGTGTTATATCTTCACTGTTGTCCCATGAAAAAGTATAATACAATATTTACAAAAATGTGAAGGGTATACTCACTTTTGTGGGATACTGTGTGTGTTTACAGAATCTCACAAAAGTAAGTACACCCCTCACATTTATATAAATATTGTATTATACCTCTTTATGGGACAACAGTGAAGATACAACACTTTTATGTGATGTAAAGTAGTCAGTGCACAGCTTGTATAACAGTGTAAATTTGGCATGCTCTCAAAATAACTCAACACACAGCGATCAATGTCTAAACCGCTGGCAACAAAAGTGAGTATACACCCTAAGTGAAAATTGGACAAATTGTGCCCAATTAGTCATTTTCCCTCCATGTTGTCATGTGACTCATTAATATTACAAGGTCCCAGTTGTGAATAGGGAGCAGATGTGTCACTGGAAGTTTAACATGGCAAAAAACTTGTGGCAAAAAACTGTCTGAGGATCTGAAAAAAAAAAAAAAGAATTGTTGCTCTACATAAAGAGGACATAAGCTATAAGTGCGCGTTCACACGGTAATGGACAAATACTGGTCGGCTTATCCGGAGGGAAAGGAGGTTTCTCCGCAATGAGCCCTCCCCCTTCGCTTTCACATGCACAGATTCAGTCCGAATCCCGGAAGGAGAAATGTGCATGCAGAATGTTTTGCGGGCGGAAAAACCGGGGGACTACTGCACAGGTTTTCCATAGAGCCCCGTTGTGCTCATTTTCGGCTGGTTTTTCAGGCGGTCTGCAAAACCACAAACTGCATGAAAAACCGTCCGAAAACCCGTGCCGTGGGGACATGCCCTAAGAAGATTGCCGACACCCTGAAAATGAGCTGAAGCATGGTGCCAAGACTAGACAGCAGTTTAAGAAGACAGATTGCACTTAGAAAAGGCCTTGCCATGGTCTTGCCAAAGAGGTTGAGTGCACGTGCCAAGCATCATATCCAGAGATTGTCTTTTCAAAATAGACATATGAGCAGTGCCAGCATTGCTGCAGCGGTTTAGGAGGTGGTGGTGGTGGTGGGTGGATGGGGGTGCTGGTGGGGGGTCATCTTGTCAGTTCTTGGACCATACTCCGCACACTACATCAAATTGGTCTGCATGGCTGTTGTCCCAGAAGGAAGCCTCTTTTAGAGATGATGCACAAGAAAGCTTGCAAATAGTTTGCTGAAGACAAGCAGGCTAAGGACATGGATTTCTGGAACCGTGTCCTGTAGTCTGATGAGAACAAGATAAACTTATTTAGTTCAGATGGTGTCAAGTGTGGGTGAAGGGAACCAGGTGAGGAGTACAAAGACTTTCCTACAGACAAGCATGGTGGTGGGAGTGTCATAGTTTGGGGCTGCGTGACTGCTGTCGGCTGTGGGAGCTACAGTTCATTGAGAGAACCATGATTGCCAACAAGTAATTGTGACATACTGAAACAGAGCTTGATCCCATCCCTTCAGAAACTAGGTCGCAAGGTAGTATTCCAAAATAACGACCCCAAACACACCTCCAAGAAAACCACTGCCTTGCTAAAGAAAAAGTGGGTAAAGGTGCTGGACTGACCAAGCATGTCTCCAAACCTAAACCCTATTGAGCATCTGTGGGACATCCTCAAACGGAAGGTGGGGGAGCACAAGGTCTCTAACATCCTCCAGCTCCGTGATGTCATCATGGAGGAGGGAAGAGGATTCCAGTGGCTGCAACCTGTGAAGCTCTAGTGACCTCCATGCCCAAGAGCGTTAAGGCAGAGCTGGAAAATAATGGTGGCCGTGCAAAATATTGACACTTTTGGCACAATTCGTCCATTATCACTTCGGGGTGTACTCATTTTTGTTGCCAGCGGTTTAGACATTGATGGCTGTGAGCTGAGTTATTATGAGGTGTGACGAAAACAGCCTAATCGCCGGCCCACTTGAGGGACGACGGCCTGACTTGGGGTGTATCTCGACGTTGCACGGCCCTCTCAGGGTGCGCAAGGTCAGCCAGATACTGTTCACACTGTTAACCCCTGTCCATACAGGCACAGGGAGACAAACAATGCTGCCACCAGTTCTCTCGTGTTTAGTTATAGACGGTCCGTGACCGACTTGCAACAGGGTCAGGAACAACCCTGGGGTTGCTATATACTATAGACCGAGTACTAGGCGTGTGAGGCCGATGATCAAGACAGAACTAACTCAGATTAACGTTCATATATTTAACTAGCCTTTGAGGGCACCCTCGACAAAGATTTACAACAGGATAATAGTATACAGGTAAGAGAGAGGTGCAAATACAAGCATGGGTTACAGACAAAAGGCAGTTAAAATTGGTCAAGTTACCTTCAGGCCTACACAGGGGCGTATATGGCCGGGCTGCTGCGTGTGGATGTTCCTGGAACTGCTCTTAGGTGCCCCCCTCCATGGATCAACGCAGAGCCCACACGGGCTCCTGCTTATATCTGTGAGGGGACAGCCCACATGGCAGCCCCTTTCACGCCCACCACACCCTGGGACGGTCTAAGAACTCCTCCCACTTAGGTCATGCAGTTTCTGATACAAACACAAAAATGGACTATAACTCGGCAGGGCGTTGGCACAGAACTGAGCCGGTAGCACCATCAGAACCGGCTGGGCCTACACGGCGCCTGGATATCAGACATGCCTATCTTATGGGCCCCGTAGGTCTGGTTCTGGATATCTCAGTCCCCATGTGCCCTGGAAACCTGGAAATGGGGCTGTGCGTGCGGGGGAGTTCCATATTTTGAGATATGAACTCGCCATGCACCAGTTATGAGCTGGTCACCTATAAATCGATATGAAATATCGGAGACGACCCGACTGGGTTGGATTGATTGAAGCCTTTGAAGCTTGGGGGTTGGAGGCAGCATTTGTTCAGTGCTAATTAAGGGAAAGGAGAGTTCTTTTGAGGTATCCAGATGTCCTGCTGTGCGAACATCCTACCGAAAGGCATTTACAATGGGCTTGATTACTGTGTAAATTGAGCTTGTCCTGGGCTGGGGGCAGCTGTGATATCTGACTGATACGGAATTGGGGATGAAGTCATGTGAATTCTTCCTCACATGAGGGCACATCTAATTTACACTGTTATACAAGCTGTACACTGACTACTTTACATTGTATCAAAGTGTCAGATCTTCAGTGTTGTCCCATAAAAAGATATAATACAATATTTACCAAAAAATTACTTTTGAGAGATCCTGTGTGTGTGTTCGGATATATGTTACGATGCTAATCCTTAATTACAGTCTGTGTTACACCCCAGAGTTGCTGGAAACAGTCAGCAAGGTTGTTGGCAGACATACCCCTATCGGATTAGCTTGAGCTGCTAACATGCAAGGTCTGCTAAGACATTTTATACTCTAAATTGAAAAAGCCAACTTACACTGACGTTGTTGATGAAGGACAGAGACTTGAATGTGGCTGACTTTGTGCTTTCTAAATAATAAATGCCGCCTGAGTTTTGTAAGGTTATATTATAAGGTAACCTTCAGCTGTCAGGTCTGGCCTTTCTTCAGCGCTATAGCACAAGGGGACTGCTGACTGAGCAAGGACGCCTCTACATCTGCATCATTACATTAGAGGGTTAGGAACATGTTTTAACTGTAAAACCACAGGGTATATTTCTTTCTGGCACACTTCTATTTTGGTTCGGCAGTGTAAGCTTATATTAGTGAACCCTTGTATCCATATACAGAGTGCAATTGGGTTTAAAGGGAACCTGTCACACAGATGATGCCCCCCTTGCTGAGGACAGCACAAGCTAGTGACAGACCTGCTGTTTCCAGCGCTTTGTCCCTTATTCTGTAAGATGTTGTTTCAGAGTATTTAATGCTTAATTCCTTACCAAAATTGGACTTATGAGTACGTACGAATGCCGGTAAGGGGCTTTGTAGCTGCTACATAGCAGCCGGTTGTTAGCTGCTAATTGCAGCTAACACCTGCCGGATACAGTGCGGGAGGGTTTTTGCACAAGCCATAAATCTTTTTGCAGACCACAAAAGGCCCATAGACCGTATGCGTGCAGACCTGGACTTGACTGTAAAAATGTGAAAGGTGTATGATGAATCTGGCACGTTTAGACACTTTTGTCTCACTATACAATACTTATTAGTTGCCCGAACTACGTGTGGTAGGTTTTGAATAATTTGACCCCTCTGTGTCTTCACGGTATGAGATGTCTTTGGCATTTTTTGTGCCTTCCCAGTGTCCTCATCACTTGCTGGTAAAGAGATGGGTTCTGAGAAGTCCTATTTTGGGGAACCGGTTTCTAAATATTTTCCAAATATGAACTTAGCTGTAGGTAATTTAAAGGCAAAACTATGCTACACTATCGGCAAGCTACTATTTGAGTCCTAGGAAACTGATGCACTGGCATTTAAGGGCTTGGCACTAATGATGTTCTGACTTCTTCCCTGCAGCACACAGAAGCTTTACTCTTTGGCTTCCAGTCCATTGCAGAAACAGTTGATGTCAACTACTCGGATGTTGTCCCTGGACTTATTGGCCTCATCCCAAGAATCAATATCAATAATGTGCAGCTTGCAGACACAGTGATGTTCACCATTGGTAAGGAAGGCTGGTGGTATGAGTAGTCGTGAAAGTCTTTGCAGTTTTCGCGTACCAGGGGTGGCCAAAAGTCTCCTTGAAAATTTTAACCCTGTCGACTTGAGCTGCTTGCATTTATGAGAATTCCCTGTCAAAACTAAAAATTTTATTTTTAGTCCTGTTGAGCTGGATTGGCAAAATTATCATCTATAAGGCTGCTGCAATGTCTTTTAAAAGCCACGCTGTGGTGCATGTCCCCATTGTTGCTCTTGAGCAGCCATATTTGTGAAGACCACTTTAAAATCACGTTGGCAGAAACAATAGACTGTATCCTCCCTCTGAACTGTACCGCACGATGGATCAAATGTTAATTCAAGATTGTGACTTATTTTGTTAGTCCATCCTCTTATGTTTCAGTTCCTCTTGTAGATCTGTTTCAACATAAGAGCATTCATATTGAAAGCATACCTATCACCTCCACACAAACACACAAAATATAATAGATGAAATTATAAGACTTTTTTCCAATACATGTCATTAGCAAATTAGAGGTCTCACCTCAGTATTACAGGGGGACAGCTTTTACTTTCAAGTTCTTAGCAGAGCTCATTAGGGGCCGTTCACACGGCTTATTTCGGCGCGGATTGGCGCCGTACTGTGCGCCGGATTTGCGCTGCAGTACGGCGCCAATCCGTCGCAGTAATTACGGTAATCCACCGTTCTCATAGAGAACAGTGGATTCCGTCGCTCCTCTCCGCTCAGCGAATCCGCCGGGCGGGGAGAAACTGTCATGCACATTATCCAGGCGCAATACGCGCCGTGGATAATGCAAGTCTATGGGGCCGGCGGGCCACGCCCCCGCACCCGCCCCTTATTCAAGCCGGAATTGCGAGCGCAATCCGGCTCGCAATTCCGTCTGAAATAAGCCGTGTGAACCGGGGCTTAGGTATTGGGATTAATTCTGTTTGGAGATACCAACTGTGTAGGGGGAGCCAAGGATATAGTAAAGGGTAATGAGTGTCTCACTACATACACAGCACATTGAGGACATAGTGTGACAGGGTTCATCTGGTGCTTCCAGCCTCCTCCTCTGTAGCACACCATCCATATGACAGTGCTGCTAGTGTAATAATATACAGCACAGATTTTATCAATGTGCTTGTGATGTAGACTTCAGGGCTCCCTCTTTCACAGTGGTCTCTTCCAGGTCAGAAGCAGTTACTTTGACACAACTGTCAACATAGTGATCCATCAAGCTGTCATGTGTAAACTTGGCCCGACTTCAGAGCTGTCTTAAAGAGAACCTGTCACATAGATTATGCCCCACCTAGCTGAGGACAGCACAAGCTAGCGTCAGACCTGCTGTTTCCAGTGCTGTGTCGCTTATTTTGTAAGATTCTGTAGTTTTCGAGTATTTAATGATCAAATCTGCAGTTTTCAGCCAGAAAAGTCATGAAGAGAGTCTGTTTTTTCATGCCCCGCCCACCTGAGGCTAGCCCCGCCCACCTCAACTGATAAACCTATTACTTTGAATAGGTAGAAACATGTAACTGCCAGATGAGCGGGGCTAACACCTGCTCATGAATAAGATTTGAGGGGTAAATGCTCTAAAACTACAGCATTTTACAGAATAAGGGACACAGCGCTGGGAACAGCAGGTCTGACACTAGCTTGTGCTGCCCTCAGCAAGGGGGATATAAACTATTTGACGGGTTCCCTTTAAAGGGCCAGCACTTTTTTTAAAGTACTGAATTACAGGTGAAATGCTTTGATTTTCCTGATGACACATATTTGAGAAAGTGTTTGTATTCAAGTCTCTTGTTACTTCATGATGTTTCCTTGGAGGTGATAGGTTCCTCTTTAAAGGTACCATGCACTGACTAGCGACTGTGTACCCATCTTTAATACCAGCACCTAACAAGGAATGTTAATGGTTGTATTGCTGCTCCTTGTTGGATTTACACACGTTGCACTGCACCATGTTAGACTTCATAATGAATGTTTTTGTTGCTTGCATTACCAGGAGCACTGGCTGAATGGTTGGCTGACCACCCGGTGATGATCAGTAAAGTGCTGCCTTTAGTCCTTCATGCATTGGGAAATCCTGAGCTGTCGGTGTCCAGTGTTTCCACCTTGAAAAAAATCTGTAGAGAGTGCAAATATGATCTTCTTCCTTATGCTGCCAATATTGTTGCCGTTTCTCAGGTAACATTCATCACCTGCTTTGTACTAATTGTATAAGTGTTGAAGGATTTATATAATCCAACCTTAATCATTGTAGAATGACTATTATTTTGTCAGAGCTGTTTCCACCAAAGACAATGATGGTATATGGATGCGATATACCAGCAATAGGTCGAAGGTTGGGGGCCCGAGGTGGTATCCACAATGATCTTGAGAACAGGCCCATGAAAGTCTTGGTTTTGAGTGGAGAGATGGCCAGAACAGTGCCGTTGATTTTAATAAGCGTTCCGAGCACAGCTGAGTGCCCCACTCGAATGTCCTGGGTACTTCCATTAAAATGATTGGAACAGTTTCATTGAAATGAATGGGACAGTTTTGTTCACCTTTCCTTGTTGAATGGAAACTTTCAGGGGCCTTTTCTCAAGACAGTTGTGAATCTCAGAGATGAGATCCACACTTATCACTCATTGATGGCATATCCCATTGATATGCCATCAATGTCTTTGGTAGAGATACCCTTTCAACTAATTCTTATACTGTCCAACTGATATGGATAAATGGCTAGCTGTAACGGGGAGTTTTGGTTCTGTTGTATAATTATGCCTTAATTTTTTTTTTTTTTTTAATTGCTGCAAAAACAGCGATTTTTTTTTTTTTAACAAGGCAGCAGATTTGCAAAATGAAACTGTACCACTATTAGGATCAATTCTCATTTTGTGGGTTACTTATGTTTTGCTCCTGGAGTTTTTAGAAAAATCTGCAGCAACACTGGTGGATCAGAGATTACAGATGTCATTCACACCCTTTGCAATTTTTCACATAAAAATGAACCTGCTATCTTTAAAATGGGCAATATGTCATTTTCTGTTGCAGCTTTTCAACCCTTCCATAAACATTTGGTTTTGCATTTGCCTTGTATTTGCTGCAAAGAACTCGCTGGCTGTGGACTCGTCTGTAGAATCTTTAATACCAAATTCACCTTACTAACTAAATCTTAAAGATCATGTGTACAGTGTGACTTTTACTTTTGTGTTGACCCTAAAAATAATTAACATTCTAATTAGTTCTTTCATTCCTTATTTAGCAGTATATACTGACACCTCTTGCACTGTGCAACACTGTAAAACATATTCACTAGCTATATAATATGATCGCAGGGTAGTATGTACAGACTGTTGCCTGCAATTTTGGTTAGAGGAAACAGAGTGGTATTTGCTATAAAAATATACAAAAAAGCTCCCCACTCCCCCACAAACATACATGTTTTGCTGTAAACACACAGCATCCTCCAAGGTAGTGGAACTTAAAGGGGTTTCTCACGTCAATGATTAGCTTTTAACCAGGGCTGTGGAGTCGGCAAACCAAAGCCCCGTCTCGACTCCTCAATTTCCCAAACCTCCGACTCCCTCATACATGCCGCATGTTTAAGTGATAACTTTACTGTAGTAAAATGGTAACATCAGGCTTTTTATCACCTTATAATACAATAATCAAGCTATTTAGGTAGAACAGACACTGACAAGCAAATGGGTAACAATGTTTTGATCTTTTGAACACTTGTGGGTAGAGTTGAAGAAAAAGCTGTATTTGTATCCAAGTTCAGTCAGCACCAACATTGGGAATGTGTAGCAGAGACCTGGGGTCAGATTTTGGTCAAGACCTGCTTGAATCTGATGCAGAGCCCAGAAGGATCCAGGCAGAGCTGAAAACCAAAGGAGGATTTACCAAATACTAATAAAATAATAAAAATTAACATTTTGATTTTTAGGAGCAAAATAGTTACGGTGTACAAAGCTGTAGTGGATGGTGAGATATGGAGCCTGAAAGTCACAAGTTCAAAACATTGTTACCATTTTGCTTGTCAGTGTAAAATATATTTATTGGATAGGACTTTAGAACACAAAAAAATTGTAAATATGCAAAACACTGCAGGAACATTTATGGAGTCTCTGACTTTGTTCTGAGAAATAGTATTGCCTCCATCAGATCTTGCATACATGACCTCACATCTGATCTCATTATTTCCAGGCTAGAGAACGACCTCTCTACACTAACTTGGGTTGGGGGCAAAGTGGTGAGCACAGGGGCAACATTTCTATCAATGTCAGGGTATAAAGGAATTGCCTCAGCCACAGTCAGTTTTGATGAATGGTTGATCTACTTCTTTGAAAGTAGGTGAAAAATTTTGCTGAAATCTGTTTGCCCTGGGAGCGGAATCTTTTCCCCTGGGGCAGCGCTTTGCCTGCTCCATGTCATCAATTACACTCATGTGATAAGGCTGAAGATATGGGAGCAGCAGCACTGGCCGGACCCAATTCCTCTTGCTTTTTGAATCGATCTAACTGGACCAACTAATTTATATATTTTGGGAGTCGGACCATTTTATGACGACTCCGACTCCTACAAAATAGGCTCCGACTCCACAGCCCTGCTTTTAACTCGTATGGGACAGGTCATTGAAGACTTTTTCTAAATACATTGCTTTGTTGATTTTTCCTTGGTCATGAGATAAAGAATGTTTTTATCTCCTCTTAGACCACACACGTTTCTCTGGTTATGACCATCTCTCCCTGATTTCTCATTGCTCCAAGCTGCTGTCAGTCAGTGTTGTTGGTCCATGGCGAGTCACCTCCTGCAGAGACTTAATTCTAGCTACCAACTTTGAAAGTTTCTCATTTAGCTAAGTAAATACTCTTTGCAGCCTATGTCATACACTGACATGCGTGCAAGAGATTTATAAAGTGTAACAGGAATAGCTAGGAATAGTAGAGCTATAAGTACCTATAAGTAAGATGTAATACGGGCCAAAACATGCCAGCAGACGCTATATTCATGTTTTATTTGTTTGTATATGTAAGCATTTAATATTACGTTTCAGTGCCTTTCAGCTCTATCGAAGGGTTTGTCTAAAAATTGTGTGGGTAATTTTTTTCAACATGCATCTTTATCGAGTGAAAAAAATAGTAAAACATAATAAAAGCTATAAAAATTTGGCATCACCAGAATCCTTGTAGACTGCAGAACGGCATTAACATATTTTATACTAATTGGTGGTTTCAAAAAATGAAACAATAAAAAGTTTTGCACATTGTGGTTTTTTTTCCTATTCCACCCCACAAAGTATTTATTTTTGAATTTCCAATACATTGCATTGTACATTTAACACAAAAAAAATTATAAATACAGCTCATCCCTCAAGAAATGAGCCCTCATAAGGCTAAGTCAAAAGAAAAAGTTATGCCCCAAAACTTAAAAAATTCTTTCAGCCCTTAACGAGATATCCAAAATAGCCCTAGTCCTTGTTACTTTAAAAATGTGGTTTGGCTCCAGCCTGGGAAGCAAAAACACTCAGGTAATATCACTATACAGTAAGAAAAGATTTGATTGAATTGTGCCTTAGGCTACGTTCACATGGCTTATTTCGGGGCGTATTTACGTCCGTAAATACGTCCTGAAATAAGTTTCAAATACGTGTCACAAAGTGTGGCGCGTATTTCTCGTTGTAAATACAATCCCCATTCTTTACGATGGGGATTTACGTTGCGAAATATGCCTCAATAAGGATTTACGCCCACAAATACGTTGCGAAAATACGCCTCGTGTGAACGATGAGGCGTATTTTACATTGGAATCAATGTTAATCTAATTGTTCATTATTTGAAACGTATTTCAGGACGTATCTGCGGACGTAATTACGTCTTCAAATACGCCCCGAAATAAGCCGTGTGAACATAGCCTTAGTAGTTTTTCAACATTGAAAACTTAATAAAATGCTCACCCTACACAAAGAGAGAATCTCTATGACTATCAATTGTTTGTATATTTGTTTTTGTCCATTGCAGATTGTAAGCGCTCGAGGACAGGTTCCTCTCTCCACCTGTATTTAGTTGTTTCTATTGTATCTGTCCTCGTCCTATATCATATACCTAAAGCCCTAAGTTCGCACAGCACCCTGAAATTAATGGCACTTTAAATAATAATAAGTAGCAACCCTCTCCTAGACTGAAAATTATTCCCTGTGGCTCCGGCTGCTCAAACTAGTCTTAACCTATTCATGTAACTCCTTATAAAATGAGTAATGTGATGATGGCGTTTTCCTCTAGTATAGTGATCCCTGAAGTTCCAATGGTCTCAGGATACAATATTTACAACATACAATGGTCTTTCCTGGGGTATTGTATGTTGAGTGTGGTCTCAAGATAAAATTTCCCAGACACTGATCCAGGCAATTATCACTAACCTTTTACTTGTAAACATCTGTATTACTGAGGTGCATGCAGTGATTGGCGGCCTAGTAGTGCCTCTCTACAGTACAGTGCGGTACAACATGTCCTGTACTGCTCTTACATGTATTAGCGAGGTGCATGCAGTGATTGGTGGTCGGTAGTGCCTCTATAGTACAGTGCAGTACTACATGTCCTGTACTGCTCTTACATGTATTAGGGCAGTGCATGCAGTGATTGGCGGTCTAGTAGCGCCTCTCTACAGTACATTGTGGTACAACATGTTCTGTACTGCTCTTGCATATATTTGTGAGGTGCCTGCAGTGATTGCCGATCTAGTAGCACCTTTCTACAGTACAGTACAGCAGTACTACATGTCTTGTACTGCTCTTACATGTATTAGTGAGGTGCATGCAGTGATTGGCAGTCCATAGCGCCCCTATACAGTACAGTGTGGTACTACATGTCCTGTACTGCTCTTACATCCGCCAGGATGAGCGGCTCCTTTGGGCACCATTTTCCTTCTTTCTTTTTTTTCTCCTGGTACATTGTGAATAAAGTGACACAAGCTCCTGTCCTCATCATAGAAAATAATTTCCAGCTTCCAGCAGCTTTTCCTGACTGTTCTATGTAAGGACTTGCTTTGTTTCTATTATGTTGGTTACATTTTGAGGACACATTGGGGCTTTTGAACCAATTGCCAGTATTAGTTCATCATATACTGTAATGGTCGTCGAGGACCAATTCATCTTGTATGCTGAGGGACCACTGTATAATAAATGTATCTTTAGGCTCACTGCGCTTGTGAACCTTTGACAAATTTCTGCTAACCCTGTGGTCCATTTAGCACAGACTTCTTATGTGCAATTATATGTGACTGATTTAATAGAGAAGAGTAAAAATGACATATGTGATTAATATTTTCTCGTCTTTGCAGGACGTGCTGCTGAAACAGATCCACAAGGTAATGTAGATTTTCTCTCCCCGTGGCAGATGAGTTCATGAGCCGTGTGCCATTAGGACTGGTAATAACTGCTGCTGGTGGTTGTCTTGCAGACCAGTCAGTGCATGTGGCTAATGCAGGCTCTTGGCTTCTTGCTGTCAGCGCTGCAGGTGGAGGAAATCCTGAGGAACCTGCACTCGCTCATCACTCCATACATTCAGCAGTTGGAGAAACTGGCAGATGAGACAGTAAGTTATAGCTTGTACATCCCAGTGATACTTTGTCTGATGTAATTAATGGTCACATTTCATGTCCATTGAACTATATTTTATTTTTAAATTAAATTTAATGTTTAAAAAAAGAAGAAAAAGTCCTGCTTGTACAGTTTGGTTGGTTCTACAATGACTTTTATTGGAAAAACAGAATTGCTTTTCTTTGAACCAAAGCCAGAAGTGGATCCAGCTCGAAGGAGAATTAGAAGTCCTTCCGTTATATTTTCCATTCCTTTTAAATCCATTTCTGGCTTATGCTCAAAAAACTGCAAAAAAATGCTTTGCATCAAATCACCCTTTGGTCTATGTTTACACAGTGTTTTGAACGCATTGTGGATATGAGTCTTGTGCTCGGATTTGAGCTGGTGTCAAATTAGACCCGAATCACAGTAATTCAATTTAGGTATGCCCGAGTTAAATGTTGTAAAAAAAATTCCAAAAAAGTCAATCCTATCACTAAACATAACTTTGGTTTAGGATTAGGATCCTTCCAGTTCCTGTGGCATTTCAGGCGTCACTTTGCTACCACCACTTCCATTACAATGTCTGTCACTTGCAGTTTCCCTACGTTTTAGAAACCGCAAGTGTTGTCAGACATGACACATGATGTCTGATGTCTCTCTTGGGCTTTTCAAAACTGAGGAGTAACCAAGGAAAACTTGAAGTGACATTGGATAGCGTAATGGAAGTGACTCTGTGGTTCTCTAAGACACCCGAAGAACCTTAGGCCTAACTTAAAGTTTGAATTATGATTAGCATTAAGAATAGGGTTAGAGAAAAAAATTGGGTACAGAACGCCCCAAACCTAAAAATTTTTCTCGAGTCTATTTGAACCTTTGTTGAATTGAAAGGGGCCCTATTGGAGCAACACTAGCAATCATCCTTAAATGATCCCTTCTTTGATGGCATATTGATAGGATATGCCATCAAAATGTGATAGGTGCAGGACTCAGAGGTGGGACCTGCACCTATTTCAGGAATGGGCTTCTTAAAGTATCTGTTTATAGCAGAGAGAGGTGCCCTTGCACACCACTCTCCATTCTGTTCTATGGGAGTTCTGAGAAGAGCCAAATGCTCTGCTCACCAGTACTCGGAGCTACCATAGAACAGAATGGATAGTCGTACGCAAGCATGACTGACTCTCTGTTCTAAATGGATACTTTCAGGGACTCCTTCTCGAGATAGTTACAGATCCTACCTCTGAGACCAGCACCTATCACTTTTTGATGGCATATCCATTTGATAAACCATCAAAGTGGGAGATGACAACACCTCTCTGTTAAGCTTCATTGTGTTTTTTAAGTTAAAAAGCCACCATTTTGAACACGAAACATAGTAACCCATACTCTCCAAGCTACATACATAAGCAACTTGTCCTGTCCTTCATGCCATCACTTGGACCATCATCATCTCTCATCACAGATGTATAATTATTATCCCCTGATGAACCATATCTTGGAGAAACGCGTCGGGACTTATGTCTGTGTTCTTTATGTTTGTTACTGTATAATTTAGTTAGTTAGGTGAGTCGCCGAGAGGTTGGGGTCGCCCTTTTCGGGACGAGTGCTCTATCTGGATGAGGACTAGTAGGGGCACTTTTCCCTGCTAATAGGTATTTGGTACAATGTCTTTTTTGCTGTGATTAGCTAGACATTGTCCACTTGCTTTTGTATCTAGGTACTGATATACACCGGGTACTTTATACATATACAGTTGCATATTTGTATAGTGGCTATATGTGTGAGGCCATTTTTATGTAAAAAGGAAAATTTTTTTTTAATGCATATCAAATTAAAATTATTTTTTTAAGGTTTTTTTCCTTTTGATCTTTTGGGATTTTTTTTCTATTTTCCAAATTATTACCCCTTTTTTTTTCTGTGAGTTGTCCGTTAGTTTGTAACAATTATGAGCTTGAATCCAATGATGAGAAAAAAATTTTTGCCTAAAAGGGTTTTTGGCAGTTGTAAAAAGCTCAGCTATTTTTGATCAGGATGATGTTTCTTTTTTTTTTTTTTTTTTTTTTTAATTTAAATTTTTTTTCCAACAAATTTTTTTTTTTTTTTTTTAAAAGGGAAAAAAAAATCAGTTTTACAAAAGGTAAAAATTAAATAGGGTTTTTCCCCAATAACACAGCATACAAAAAGGCCTGTTGTACAGCATTTCTGATTCAATAAAAACGTTTAAAAATTTAAAAGGATTTTAAATAAAAGAAAAATGCAAAATAGTTTCCCATTGCTCCGGGAAAAAAAAACCTTTAAAAAAAAATTTAAACCAAAAAAGCATATTGGCTTTTAAAAGGGGAAAAAATGAAAGTTTAAAAAAATAATTAAGGAACACACAGCTGGGCCCCCCAGTTTCGGTCTCCAAAAAATTTGTCCAAACATCATGAAAACCATCAACAGCGTAGGTAAATGTTGAGCGGGATGATGAGAGGTCATAGAATAAAATATAGTATTGGCAAAAGCCTTTGTAGAACTAATAAGGCAACAATCTTAAGTACCCACATCCCCATTACTTTTAAACGGTCCTAGAGTATCCTTTAGGTCTTCCAAAGCATACCACTTTGTGCGTTGGAATATTTTCCTCAGCTCAATAATTTCTTCTTGTGAATGAGCTAAAATAAAAGATCTCCATTTTGTAAGGAAACCTTGTGTTTTTTTGCTTTTTATTCTTATTTGCCTCATTTTAGATCCTTCGTCAAAATAAAATTTGAGGGTGAACAGTAATTTGCCGCAATTGGTGGGGGGACGGGGGAAAAACCCAAATGTTTGAGAAAAAGGGGTTGTTTTCCAAGGGTTAAAAAATTATTGGGCCCACATTTATGCGCCCCCATCCCATCATGCCCTTTCGGGAGCCGCCCCAACCCAGGCGTACTCCCGGGGGAGGGGGGGGCAGTCGGTGGCCCGTTAAACATTTTAATTTAAAATGGGTTAGTAGGTGAAAAAGGGCCCAAATGCCCATCGAGTTAACCCAAGGGGGGGGGAAAATGTGGGTTGAGGGGGGAAGAGACAAGGATTTTAAAACCCCAGGCTCCCCTTTTTGGTTAATGCCCCAAAAACCCACAAGGCAAAAACCCCAACCCGCCCAGTTTTAACCCAATATAGCCCCCAGAGCCGCCAACGGCCAGGATCCGGGAATTTTACCTAGTTTACGAAAGCATTAATATTCTTTAGTTCCGGGTTGGGGGTTATCTAACCCCTTTCTTAAAAACTCTCTACATTTCCCCGGCTTGTGACCAGCCCTCGGCAGGGCTATTCCACAGTTTTAAACAGTTTTTTTACAGGAAAAAACGCTTTTCCCCTTTCGGGAAAGTTGAACCCTTTTTTTTCTCTAGTCAAAGGGGGGAAATGTCCCCCTTGTTTTTTTGAGGGGGGTTTTTCACCTGAAATAATTTTTTCCCCCAAAACTTTTTGTACGGCCCCTTTTTTATATTTTTTATATAAATTAATCAGTCCCCCGGAAGCCGGTCTTTTCTCAAATTTTAAATTAAGTGCAATTCTACAAACCCTTTTTGGCGGCCCCCTAACAAAGATGCCCCTTTCCCCTTTTTAAGTTTGGTTGCTTGTTTTTTGTATTTCTCTTCTAGCCTTTTACATTCTTCTATAAACTGGGGGGGCCCAGAATTTTAAAAACCCAAAAATTTTCAAAGTGGGGGTTCCCGCACCAAATGTTTTTTTACAGCGGTAGAATGACTCCTTTGTCCCCGGGGTCCATCCCCTTTTTTAAATTTACACCCAAAATATTTTAAACTGGCCTTAGAGGCAGCTGTTTTGACTTTGCATGCTGTTTTGTAGTTTATGATCTACAAGGAACGCCCAGATTTTTCTCAACAAGCGTTTTCCCCAAGTTTTTCCCCCCCCTTTTTTTGGGAACTTATGATGCCTTTAAAATTATTTTTTCCCCAGATGCAAAACCTTACTTTTTTCCACTTTTAAACCCCCCATTTTTTCCCAAGGGTGGGGGCCCCCAAAAAAAAAACTCAGTTTTTTTCCGGGTTTTGGCCTTGTCAATTTTTGACCCATTTTTCCATAGTTGCACTACCCTACACACCCTTTGGTTTTAAATCGGGAAAAAAATTAAAAACCGTGCTTTTGAATCCCTTCCACTATATCTTTAAAAAAAAAAAAAAAAAAAAAAAAAAAAAAATGTTTAAAGGCAAAAAAAAAAAAAAAACATTAAATAATAGGGACCAAACTGGCCCTGGGGCAAAACCACCCCAAACCCCGGGGCCCCACCAGAGTAGGATTCTTTTAACCACCCTTTTTGGGATTTTGATCCACATCCAGTTTTTAATCCAATTAAAAACCCAACTTATCTTTTAACCCCTGGATTCAAGTTAAACCTTTAACCCAAACCCGCTTTTTGGGGGGGACGGCGTTCAAACGCCTTTTGAAAGTCAAAAAAACAAAATTTATCCACAGCGGGCCCCGCTTTTCCAAACTTCAAACTCCCCTTTTATAAAAAGAAATCAGATTGGTCGGGAAAAGCTTCTTTTCCTTATAAATCCGTTTGGGCCAACCACAAATTTAATATTTTTTTTTGCCCAACTTACCCCTTGTATATATTTCCCCTTTAATGACCCCTTTAAAATTTTTTTTTCCCCAAAAACGGGATTTTAAAAATTTAAATGGTCTAAAATTAAACCCGGGGCAAGATTTAAAAACCTTTTTTTGAAGATGGGAAACTTTTCCCTTTGCGCCGGGTCCCTGGCACTATCCCCAGTCCCGGGGAATCCTAAATATAAAGTTCGGGGGCAAAAAGGAAAACCGACCCTGAGCTCTTTAAAAACTTTTGGGGTGAATCCCAAATCAGGGCCTGGGGGCCTTTGTTCCTTTGTTTTTTTAAATTTGGGGCTTTTGACTTTTTCAACACTGACCCAAATTTTAATTATAGCAATTGATTTTTTTAAACAGTACACGCACCACCTAATCGCACTTGGCCCCCCCCCCTCAACTACTATCCCGTTGGGATAGTATATACTGAGCTAAAACCAAAAAAACCTTTTTTTAGTCCCTTCTTTCTTTTTGGTCCCCCAGTGACCAGCCCCCCCATCACAGGTTTTTAAAGGGGCCTATTTGCTTTTGACTTTTGGTTTTTTGGGGCATTTATATGCTTAAAAAATTTTCTTGGGGTTATTTCTTTGCTACCCCTTGGCCACTTCCCTTTTTAAATTTAAATTTTTAGCTGTTTTTTAAATAAATTTTTAAACAGTTTTATTAAGCTCTTTGAAATTTTTTAAAAGGCTGATGCCGGGGCCCTCTGACTTATTTTTTTAAAGGCCCCTTTTTTTTTAATTTTTTTAATTGCCCCTTTTTAACAAAAGGGTAGAAGCCATTTTTGGGTTTTTTTGTCCCCTATATTTGTTACCCTTGGGAATATATTTTTGCAAAAAATTTCCCCCAAAGTATTTTTAAAAAGCTCCTCCTTTTTGGCTTCTAAAACCCACTTTTTTGCTAATAGCTGTCCCAGAAAAGGCCCTTGTATTGGGCCCCTAAATTTGGGAAAAATTTGGCCCTTTTTAAAAATTTTAAATTTTTTTAAATTTCCCGCTCTGTTTTTCTTTTTTCCCATTTTCCCGCTAAAAAATTATATTGTGGTCACTTTTTCCCCCCTGTTTTCCCAAAAACCGGACCTTTCCCGGGACAAGTTCGGGCTTTGTTAGAAATAAACCCGGGATCCAACGGGAGACACTTCTAGTGGGGTTTCCCCCAAAAACCCGGGCCCCAAAAAAATTTTCCTCTAACAGATTGAGGGAATTTTTTTTCCCTTTTTCAGTCGATGAAAAAAACCGTGACCCCCAGTCAAATTGCCTGGGAAAATTGGGAAGTCACCCATTTTTTATCACTTTTCCTCCTGAGTTGCCCAAAATTTGATTATGCATCTGTTTTTTCTATTCCTAGTGTTGTTCGGGGGGGTTATTATTACACCAAAAAAAAATTTATTTTCTGCATTAATCCCCACCTTGTTTTTTTCCACCCACAATTTTTTCCCCCATCATTACTACTCCGCCCGGGTATTACCTTTTTTCAAAATTTGGGCCTTTAAATATCACTCCTTACAATAGACACACTCCTCCTCCCCTCCTGTTCGCTCTTCTTTCCTAAATAAAATTTAAAACCTTAAAGGGGTTTGACCACCCAATCATGCGAGGTGCCCCCCAGCCATGTTTCTGCAATACCTACCCCCATCAATCAGCCCCTTTCTACAACAAGGGCCTCAAGTTCCCCTTTTTTTGGTTAGCAAAGACTTGTCAAAGGCTTTGGGGAAAAAACCCTTTTTTAAGTTTCCCTTCCAGTTTTACACTTTCCGTCAAGGGTTTGGGGATTTTTATCTAACATGTTCATTAGAAAACAGGGGAAACCCAAAAATTTTACCGATCAGTAGCCCACAGGGGTTTAAAAACTTTTCCCCTTTGTTCAGTTTGGGGTTTTCGATTAAACATCTCCCCTTTCGGTAGTTTGGCTTGGGATTATACATTAACCCTTTCGAAAAAGGAGGGGGTTTATACATTATCCCTTTATTAGACACCCATGGGGTTTTATTAATTATACATTTAGTAAAAGGCATGAGATTACTTTGATTATTGGGGTCCCTATATCTTCAATGCGGTTTTGCAACACATGGTTTCCCTTTTTCCCTGGTCTTCTCCACCTCCCCCATTCCCTTCTCCAACCCCCCGATATAGTCGGGGCCCACTCTTAAACCCTATCTACCCCCTTCATTTTTTATTGTCCCCCCCTCCTCTTTCCCTATTTAAAATACCCCCCGCCCCCCCTTTAAAATTCTTTCCCCGCCCCCGCAGCCCCCCTTCCTTTCAGGTCCCCAATTTTTTCTGAAAAAAAACAGATTGAAACCCCAATAAAAAAATCAGCCCAGTTTTTTTAAGCCCCAAAAACCCCTCTGTCCTACACCAAAAACTTCACCCTTTGCTTTTTAAACTCCCTGAGTCCCTTGTCTTTCCCTGATTTAGCGCAGGGCACCGGCAGTTTTCCCAAGGGGAAACAACCTTGGGGGTTTCCCCCCTTCAGTTTTTGAGCCTAGTTTTTTAAAATTTATTTTTTTAGGACCCCTCCACCTACCTTGTATTTGTAAATTTGGTTCCAACAGGGAAACCACAAAAGCGGGGCCCAACCCCAAACCCCCCCCCAGTAATTTTTTCCCCCCCGGGTCCCCCACAGGGCCCAAAACCCCTGGCACCAGGGAGCCAGAAAACCATTGGGTTTTGGGCGGTCCTGGCGCCCAAATTATTCAAATCCGCTTCCTGATTATAGAATCCCCTACAACTTACAAACTGTTTTTTTCTTACCTGCATTCCCAACCCCCCCCCCCCAAACCCAAAGGGCTGCCCCCCCCGGCTGCTAGAAGAGCATTTTTCCCCCCTAGGGGGGGCCATTTTGGGGACTGATTCCCCAGCATTTCCCCCAATTTTGGGAAATTTTTCCCCCCCCCCCCCCCCTTGGGGAATCTCGGAGGAAAGGGGCCTTTCCCTTTTTTCGGTCCCTCCTAGAGCCCCCCTGCCCTACATTAACCCACAAAAAAACGGCTCCTCCTGCGATCCCAATACTCCACCCTCCACTTTTTACCCCAAATAATTTTTTCCCTCCAAAAATCGGCAAACTCTTCTCTTCTTTGTAAATCCCCCTTCCGAGGTCGCTTTTTGCTCCTTAGGTCTAAAATGCAAGCTTCCAAGTAGTAAACATGCTCACATTCTGCAAAAAGGGGGGTATTCACCCTGACCTCTTGCTCCAGTAGTGCATACATTGGCAGATGTCCCACCTGGAAAATTGGGCCAGTGAACCCTCCCCTTACCGGTGCAACAGCAATAAAAATAAAAAAAAAAAAATTTAAATGAAAATAAAGTTTTAAATTAAAAGGGGTTTTTTGTTTATTACCTTTTTCTCTCCTTTTTTTAACTCCGGTTTTTTTTGAATCCGCACTCTGTTCTTTTAAAGCATTTCCTTTTGGGAGCCAAGCAAAAAAGCAACCCAAATTAAATTACCTGGTTTTTGTTTTTCGCCGGAATAATTAAACTTTTCCCACTACCCTTTCCATGCATAAAATTACAAACTTTATTGTAGGGAGCGGGGAGAGGAGGGTAACCCGTAGTTCTCTATGAAAAAACAAAGGATTACCTTTAAATTTTTCCGGCGCAATCCCCGGTCTTTATTAGGCGCAAATCCCGGCCAAAAATGGGGGGCATCAAAATTCCCCTTTTGTAAACTTTAGCCTAAGGGCCACATGAATGAAAACTGTAATATCAAAAAATTCACTTTTTTTCCCCCATAGCGACCATTCAGACGCCCCCTCTTTTTTCCCCAAAGGCACTACATGAAAAAAAAGAAGCGTCTGATTGGTTGCTATGGGTAAAAAAAAGTGAATTTTAGACCAAAGACCGTTTTCTTACATTTGGCACTAATTTTCTTACCCTATTAATAAGGCTACATGAACAAAGCCTGAAATAGTAGGATCATTTTTATTTTTATTCCCAGGACAGGTTTTAGTAAGAGAAATGATATGGAAAATCATGATCTGGAAAGATTTCAGGATATTCGGACCCCAGGTGGTGTCTATTCTTTAATAACTAGGGGTTTTTTTTTTTTTAATTTTAGTTTTTTTTTTAAAAGAGCTAAAAGCATTATGGGGGAAAACCCCAACTATTTTGCATTGCAGCGGGGCACAATTCCTAAAATAATTTTCCCAACAAAAACAATCCCAAAATTTGGGAAAAGTGTTATAAGGTACAATGCAACTTTCTTTTTCTTTTGTTTTAAAATTCCCCAATGTCCTATTTTTTGCAGTTTTCCCCCCCTTCGCTAGTTTTTCCCTTTTAAATTTTATAGTTTCTGTAAAAAAAAAAAATTTTTTGGGGAACTTAAATTTTTTTTTGGGTTTATGCACCCAAAAACCCCCTCCAATAAATTGGCGATTATCCACATTCTTGGGCTTCTATCTAACTTGTTTGCCACGCTGGACATCAGCTGCCATGATGATGATCATGAGGCGAAGAAGTGGGAAAAAATTACCTTGGGGGGTTTTCCCGGGACCCAACCCAAATGAGTTTTTGACCCTTTTTTTAGTATTTGGGAAAACGCCACATACTTTCAAAGACCTTTTTTTTTTTCCCCCTTTAAAATTTTAAATTTTTTAAAATTCACCTTTTTTCTTTATTTAAAAGTTTGCTGGGGTTTTTTTTAGAAGGGGTTTTTTTTTTTTTTTTTTTTTTAAACAAACTAGACAAAAATATGAACCCGGGGAATAAGATAAAACCAGGGGAAAATTTCAATGGGCTCACGAAAACAAAAAAGGGAAATTTCCCCGTATAAAAAAAAACCTTTTTTTATAATCACTAAAAAAAATTTTCAGTACCCACACAAAAAATTTAAAGCTACCCTTTTTAGAAAATCACCACAGTAAAATAGAGCAAATAATACAGATCTGGGATAGTATAATATTAATTTCTCAAAACATATGTGAATCCATAATCTAAATCACCGTACCAAAATTGTTTTAAATCACGGCTTTTGAAGTCCCTCCCCTGAGATTAGGTTTCCAAAACAACCAAAAGAAAAAACCTATTAAAAAACCCCAAATAAAAATGGGCACCCGCCCTTAAAAAAGGGGGGAAACCCCCCTCACCGGCGATTTGTCCCCAATTAAATTGGGAAAACATTTAAACAATAAATAGAGCTATAAAAATTAAACCCCTAATATCCAATAAAGGGCATCAAAGGATAGATTTATCGCATCCCTAACCCCAAGTGTTTTTCCCCAAACGGGTTTATCAGGGGACTGCCCCGGTGATAATAAACCCCAGATACTGTGGTGAAAGGGGCCTGAGTTATCCCTTTTTACTGATGTCGATTCTGCCAAAGGGGGGAAAAAAAAACAAAAGCAGGGGTTTTAGTGGGGGGGAGCACATCTTCAAGCTGAAAGATACAAAATACAGGCTTTTTTTAATCCCCTCAGCATTTTTGAAACTTTGATATGGAAAAAAAAGGGGGACAAAAAACACCCCCCTGATTTTGTTAAAAGGGAAGGGGGAACCTGCAGACAAGATTCTCGGTTGTGTGTGAGGACAAACCAGTCAAAGGGGGCGGCTAGAAAGGAGGAGCAGAAGAAAGGAGAAAGCACCTGTAAGGATGGAAGAATAGCTAGAGGGGAGTGCAAAGGACAGGACAGAGTAGCTGTAGTGGGGGCCCAAAAGAACCCGGAAACCTCTGCTTTTTTGCTTCCCCTTTTTTTCCGAATTTTGTCCCGGTCCTCAAAACGGTGTCCCCCTACAGATTGGGCCCCCCTGCATCATATTACAGCAGCCAACAAGAAGCTGAGCTGTTGTAAAAAATCATGATAAGGGGGGAGAAAAACCCGTAAAGTCTAAGGTTCCGCCAGGCTTACAGCAACTTTTTACAGAGCCCGGGCTGGGTTTTATAAGCAGCCTTTCCCATATTTGTGCAGTGCCAGGGAAAATTGTTTAGGAGCATGTGTAAAAGTAAGGGCAGCGTGGTCCGGGTTTTCCCGACTCCTCTGGGTGGTTTCCCCAAAATAGAAAATCACAGGTTTTTCTTCCAAAAGTTTTTTAAAAGGGTTTTCTTGGAAAGACTTGGAGCCCAAAATACCAAACCCTTTTTTTTTAAAAATCCCATTTAATACATTTTTTTTATAATCCATATAAGAACACTATAAAGTCTGTTTTTTTGGTTCAAAACCCCCCTTGTCCCCCGCTGCTGCCCCTGTTCTTCAAAACCCTCTGCATGAACCTATGTTTTCAGGGTTGGGGTTTTAATTTTGTGAGTAGTAAACAAACGGGTTATTGTGGGCCATTTTAAGACCCTAAAAAAAGCAGCCATAGGTTATCCAGCGTCAGTAATACATTCAGAATGGTTGGGTTTATTAAAAGGTCCGCTCTGAGGTTGTCCCCGGTTCTGGCCCGGGAGGTGGGTTTCCCGAGATCAAAAGGTTCTCGCACCCGGGAAAGATGCGCAGGTTGGGGGAGGTAAAATGTGAGGAGCTCTTGTTGGGGTATCTATGAAGTTTCTCCCTTTTCTAATCCTCTTCCTTTGGTTTATCCCTTTTTATTCGTCCTCCTTCCTTTTTTTTTTTTTTTTTTAAAATGGGGTTTTGTCTTTTTAAGGGAAATAAAAGAATAACTGATTACCACCACCAAAACCCCAAGGGGAGGTTTAATTTTCGATGTTTTTTGGGACGTACAGTACATGCCCCAAAAAACATTTGTGGCTTCCCGGGGGCCATTGCCATTCATTACTTGCGGGCCGTATTTGCCGCCCAAATTTAAATTTTACCCTGTCACTTATCTACAATTCCATCGTTTTTTAAAGAGCGGGGGAGGGGTGGTGGCGTAAACTCTGGAACTAAAGGATTTCCAAAATTTCCGGGACACATTTTCCCCTTTTACCCGTAATTTTAAACGGGAAAAATGCTAAAAGCATGCAGAAAAATTCGGGTGTTTTTAAAAATTTCCCCTTTAAAGGGTTTTCCCTCAAATGGAAAAAATAGTGGGTTTTGGGCCTGGTAGTAAACCTATTTTTTTTAAAGTTTTTAAAACAAATTTCCCGGAAAAAAAAAAAAAATTGGCACCTTTTTCTCTACTTTTTCTGTTCTGCATAATGTTACAGATTTCCCAAACCGAAGCCCTGGACCTTTGTAGTTTTAAAACCCCTTTTTTTGGGTCCCTGCATCAAAACCTGTCCCTACTCCTCACTACTTCTTCTTTTTTTTTTTTTTTTTTTTGCAGGCAGGGGGGTTTTTAAAAGGGTATTAGAAAAAAATTTGTGAAGCTTTGCTGGATGATTTTGCCCCCAAAAGTTTCCCCCGTTGTGTGGATGCGGGGCAGATGTATAGTTAAAAAATTCCGCAAGCTTCTGCCATAGACCTGACACGGCAGGTAAGTGCTTTATCCCAGGTGACTACTAGTCTGGAAAAAAGAATTCTTGACTAGATATAGCTTAGGGGTCTTCAACATACTTCAGACCCAAGCTCTAGCCATGGGGGGGGAAAGGGATCCCCGGCGAAAAAAACTTTTAAAAAAAGCGGGAGTTCCCCCCCCAATCCCGACTGCTAAATGCAGGTGTCAGCTGTATATAACAGCAGGCACCCGCCATGTATGAATGGGCTCAGCACATGTATGGTGCAGGCCTTTTAAAGGATTAAACTACCAGCCATACTTAATTATCTGGTAAAAATCGTATCTTTTTTTTCTGCATAAATATATTTTTTACAAAGGGTTTTTTGTGTGGGTGCTTTTTATATGGTGTGTTTTTAAAAATATATATATATATATATAAAATTTTTTAATTATATATAAATTAAAAAAAAGAGAGGGGGCGCACAATAGTGTTACACTGTTAAAATAACTTGAATGATGAATAAGAGTTAGACTCTCACCTTTTGAATGTTGCGCTTTTATTGTAGAGGCACAACACTCATATGCGTTTACAGCCCTTAGTACGGCAGCCGCTGGTCACTGTTGCTCCGTGCCGTAGACCGGTAGGAGATAGACGCCAATGGGTAAAGAAAAAATGGACGCGGCGCACGTAGGGTAAAAAAAGCCCGAACTAAAGGCTTTTAAATAGAAGCATACTTCTGATGAAGCGCGGGTGCTCGTGCGAAACATGTCAAGTTTTTAACTATATTTTGTTTTTAATCTTGCAAGGGTAATTCCCCTGCATTTTAAGAATAATCACTTTTATTTAAAAGCCTTTAGTTCGGGCTTTTTTTACCCTACGTGCGCCAGGTCCATTTTTTCTTTTTCTATTTTTTTTAAAAAAATAAACAAAAAATAAAAAAAATAAAAAAAATTTGGGTATATATAGGATATATATGTGTATGTTATATATATATATTATATAATAATATATATATATATATATTAAAATATATATATATATATATATTATATTATATATATGTGTGTGTGTGTATGTATATTATGTGATTTATATATATATATATATATATATATATATATAAAATATATGAATGTGTATATATATGCGGTATACTCACACATACACAGCAGCAAAGGCCCTATTGATTAGATTTCTCTTGTTGTCCAGTCACACAATGTGCGCTTGTTTTGTTCTTTTCCAGATGGTTAATATTTTTGCTAATGAGCCCGCACACTTCCCTCCCATCAGAGCGCTATTCCTGCTGGTCACCTCGCTGACGCTGTCACTGTTTCAACAAGGTTAGTCACCCCAGGATGGTCGCTTTCCACGCTGTAACTACAGTCTCTTTGTTGCTAGATGACATGCCAGTGTTTGCTGTAAGCTTCTCTTGTGGATCTGTTCATGAGATGTTGTCTAAGAGGGTGCCGCTGAGATATCTGGCCCATTGGGGCTACACTTTTTATAGAGAAGGGTCAAGAAAACCCCACCCCATAAATGTGTTCTGGGAAAAACAGTGTATAATGTCCTAAAAAAATTGGAAAATCACAGTGGGAATCTTTTGTTACCAACTTGAGCTAATCGATGCACGAATTTGGAGTTTAAAAAAAAAAAAAAAAAAATGGAATCTCATGTGGTTGAAGCTGTTTTAGGATTATGGGTGCTCTAGGACATGGAATAGTAGCATTAGACTACCTTATTGTTATGTGTCATTAGTTTCCATGCTTTCACTTAAATGTTTGCCTATCTTGACTACCTTGGACTGGTCAAAGCATGACTGTATAAGAACTAATTCCTGAGTTGGGGAGGAGATTGACAACCAGTCTGAGAGCATGTAAGACTCAGAAAAACTGTTCCTCTACAGAAAGACACGTTTTTGGCTTTAGTTGTTTAGGTGTCCTCAAAATCTGTGACGCTTTTGCATGTGTGAGTGTGAGCAGTCCTGTTATGTGAACAGAACATAAATGTTAAGTAGCTGGTGATTCCATATGTACGTCTGGCATTTTGCGTCTCTGGAGGTGCAGATCCTTTAAAGCTGAGCTGTAGAGTCCTAAGCAAATGGGTAATACACAGACAAAGGTCCCCTGATGACAATTCCGAAAGTTCAGCAGCACTTAATATTCCAACTTGTGATTCATCAATAATACTCTTATCAATATGTCCAAAAAGGTTAAAAACGCTTTCTCTCCAGGTCAATGTGTTTCGGTCAGCTTGTGACCTTGTTTTAATGGAACATCTCGTGATGGATCTCCTAAGTCCTCCTAGAGTACAAACGCAGGAGATCTAGCACAAGATGCTTCACTGAAAAAGGTTGCAAGTTGACCGAAACATCAAAAATGATAGGAACTCTCATATGCTTCTAATTAATGTATTTATGTAACAGTAAAGGTGTTTTTAATCTTTTTGGACATAATAAAGTTTTAATTAATGAGTCATAAGTTGGAACATTTTGACAGATTTATTAGTCCTGTATAATACTTAGACTAGACAGTTTTAATAACCGCCAGATTTGCAGCAAGATTTTGCTGCATGGTGTCGCACAATAAATCGGGTTCGCTTTCTGTGAATCCACATTACTTTTTTCGGACAAGGCGCAGAAGTGTCTGAAACACACGATAATTGTGATGTAAAGCATGTATTCCCAGTATTTATGTTGCAAATTGTGCCAGAATTATTGCCATAATGTACCTCATAAAGTGCTATTAACTTTTGGAAGGGTTATTTTGCATTTCTAGTTCAATGAATCTGGCTGGGTTTTCACATTGCATTTTTGAAATGCTCCAACAACTCGGGCAACAAAAATAATGCATGTTATTTAACTGATCCAGATTTTATCTGTTTCAAATGTTATTTCGTTATAGTAAGGGTAAGTTCACTCGGCGTCTTGCCTCCGTATGAACATACGCTTTTCTGATGCGTCTCTGGGTCCATCAGAACGGATCCAGAGACGCATCTAACAATAAGCAGTGAGTGTTTGACTGCCGGCAATGACAGACACACAGCGGCGTTCACATGAGTGATCACCGCTGCATGTTTGCATTGCGCCTGTCGGGTCCGTCTTGCGGATGCGATCCAAGAAATGACATGCAATTCTTGGATCGCATCCGCAAGACGGACCCGACAGGCGCAATGCAAACACACAGCGGCTATCACTCATGTGAACGCCGCTGCATGTCTGTCATTGCCAGCAGTCATAAACTCACTGCTAACTATTAGATGCGTCTCTGGGTCTGTTCTGATGGACCCAGAGACGCATCAGAAAATCGTATGTTCATACGGAGGCAAGACGCCGTGTGAACATACCCTAACACTTGCATTCTAAACAATGCATGCATTTTTGAAGCCAAATACCCGAAAGCCGCTATTAAGATGAGGATTTGCCCCCTCCTCAGTGCAGAGTATAATACTGCACTGGCTGGGTGTAGCTTGGAGAGGAACCCTGTAGGTTTGTGGAGACTTACATCCTATGATTGCTCCACTAAAAAAATCAAGGGGAAAAGATAAGGGGCAAAAATACCCCGAAACAGCTGTCTGTAAATGGTTTGGCTTTACTCTCCAGCACATTGCTAGACTCAGTGAGTGGGATGTGACTTAATGGAGTATTCCCATCTCATTGATTTAGCTTTTAACATTTGGGCAAAGGTAAATAAAGATGATTACCAAATACATTGCTGTTCTAGTTTTGCTTCAGTTAGAGCATTTATCTCCTGTTTGTTTACACAAGCTTTTCTAGATACGGACCACCCCTCTCTGTTGTATCAGTGGCCCGGCTGATGACGTCACTGACTGATCCTACTGAACCTTGCAGAAAGGGGTACTTTCACCACATTGATTAGTTTTAAACATGTAGGCAAAGGTAAAGAAAACTTATTACCAAATACTTCGCTGTTACAATTTTATATCCGTTCTAATCCCCTGCTTGTTTACAAGAGCTTTCCTAGGTTACTGACCACCTCTCTATGCTCTAGCAGTGGCTGGGCTGGTGACCTCACTTCCTGTTATGTCTTATCAGCAGAATGAAGCTTCTTGGTCTGAACTTTATACTGAGAAACTCTTATCCTTGGGCCATTTCACAGGGCTTATTCCGAAGAAATTGGGGGCGGATTTCGCCCCCAATTACCCCGGGGGGGGGCCCATGGGGGGGGGGGGGGAGGGGGGGGAGGGGGGGGGGCGGCAGCTTCGTCCCCATAACACTCACTTTTCAGGGCCCACATTTCGTAAAAAATGTGCATTCACTTTCTCCCCCCCCGCGCGGATTTGAGACGGGGGAGAAGATACGAATCCATATTCCTAAAAAAAAACTGTATTACCGAATGACGCGACCGATTCCAGCCAATTTCATATTGCCATTTGAAATCCCCCCCAGAAAACCTGTGAATGAGGGCCTTTAAATTACTGACCTTGGAGCAGCCTTGTACCATGCTGTCATTTACAGACCATTTATGTTAATCATCAAAAATGGGGGTCACTCATACAACATGGTCCCTGGGCCATTAAGTTTCTCACTTACTAGAAGCTTCCTCTCACAATAAATAAAGCTCAGCTAGCTCACATATATATCCAGACATTCTGCTTGGACAGCATCATTATTATGAACAACCCCTTCATCACCAATACCCCCTAACAACTCGCTAGGAAAAGAAATAGCAAACTGTCCTGTCGCTCAATCTGTGAGACTGAACGGGCTTTTTTAAAGGTGAAAACCTAGAAGGGCAACCACAAAAAATTATGGGGGCCCCACAGAGTCACCTACTCTTTTTTCCTTGGCTATTTGAAATTTTTTTCAATTTAGTTAGCAATTTTTGGGATTAAGTCTCTACACACCTTCATAGTACCTTTCCCTAATGAGGAGCGTTGCCCCTTTTGAGCTGAAACAGTTGAGAAGTATAACAAAAATCCTGTGTGTGAACCCAGCCTAAGAAGTTCAGAGACACACCGGGCCTCTGTTATGAAAACTGTCTAAGGCCAGTTTTACACGTTTATTTGGAAGGTTTTCCCCCCCCAAAAACCCCGTCCAAAACCCCCATTCATTTAATTTATTCCTATGTAAAACCTTGTAATTCACACCACAAGGTTTTTTTTCATGCTTCTTGAAGCACGAAAAAAAAAGTGTCTAGTTCCTTAAGTGTGTTTTAGGGGTTTTTTGGCGCCTTTTTCGCCCCGTTTTTTCCTGGGTATAATTTTTATGGGTGAAAACCTCGCCCAAAAACCTCCCGAGAAACCCTCTAAAACCCTTCTGAAAAGTGGTTTCAGGCGAGGTTTTTGGGGGGGAAACAAAAATCCCAAAATAAGCCGTGAACTACCCTAAGGGGATTTCCCAACGCAACATTTCACCTGAATCTGTGTCGTATTCTAGTTGGAAAATCCACACTTGTATATCAATTTTTAAAGGAAGTACAATTTTGATTTTTTAGTCCCAAGGAAAAATTTTAACATATGCAAGTCAACCAAAACAAAAAATTTTCTGCACTATTTTTTCCGCTCTTACAAAATAAGCAAGTAAAAGTCGCGTTGTATAAAATATGGTGCGATTTGACATAGGAATTAAAATAAGGGAAATTTTAAAGGTTTATATCGACTGGGCACAGGGGGGTTTTGGGCCCAAAAACAGCCCCCCAAACCTCATGTGGGAAAAGGCCAAAATGTAAGGCTATGTTCACACGTGGGAATTTCGCCATGTATTTGATTGTATCTAAAACAGGGGAAATTTAGGGGGAAATTCAGTAACCAATTCTCATAGAGAACTATGGATTATGCCTCCTCTCCCCGCTCGCACAATACGATCGTATTGCACCCACAGGGAGATAAGTGACATGTCAATTATTTGCGGCGAATCCGAGCCGCGAGTAATGCATGTCTATGGGGCCAGCGGGAGTACATGCGTATTAGCGCGACTCCCAAATCACCCAGCGTAATTGCGGCCGTACTGTAAGTCCCGCAATTACGCCGTGTGAACATAGCCTAAGACTTTGTTGCCCGTAGCAACCACTCAGAGCCCATAGCAACCAATCAGAGATCAAGTTTTATTTTTCCAGAGCACTATATGAAATGAAAGTCGAGCTCTGATTGGTTGCGGTGGGCTCTGATTGGTTGCTATGGGCAACAAGGACAGTCTTCATACATGAGGCCCATTAGGGTATGTTCACACGGCGTGTTGGATCCGATTTTGGATCTGTTTTTAGATGGGTTTGGATCCATGTTTCAGACCCGAAACGGACCCAAACACGCATCTAGCAATGTGATTTACATTGCTTTAAATGTAAAACACGCATCGGCGTTCAGACGAGTGATCGCCAATGCGTGTTTACTTGCGTCTTTCGGATCCGTTCAAAGAATGGACATGTCAATTCTTGATCCGTTTGACGCAGCAGACGCCCTATTTAAAACTATAGGGTGCGATCCTGCTGCAGCCAAAACGTATCCAAACACGCACCTGCATGTTGGATGTGTTTTGGATATGATTTACACAGCGATTTTGAATACGTTTTTCGGTTCCGTGTGAACATATCCCTGGACGCTTAAGCTTTTGTTCCCTTTATAATTTTTTTTTTTTTTTTAAATAAAATTCATACGTTCATGTTTTAGATCTGGGTACTGGAGGCCTGTTACCCATACACTCATCTGGTGAATATTGAGTGCCATTACCAGTATGAACAGAAGGTCTGGGGTTATCACCCACTATCCATAGGGCCTGACTATGTACGGGAACTGCCTAACTAATAGCGGATTCAGATGATTTCCATGGAGGAGCTCTGGGTTTGTTTTAGAAGTTAGGTCATAATCTTGTATTTTATTAAAGGGTAACTCTGGTAAAAAGAAAAAAAAAATAGAAATAATGAAACAAGATTTGGTAAGGAATCCTTTAATTGCCTTATCCAAACCGATCTCCTCTACATTAAGTGGCATTAGGTACATGTCAGGGGAGATATAAATCATCCACTCAATAGGATTAGGCTATGTTCACACGGCTTATTTTGGGACGCATTTCGCCACGTATTGCGAGCATACTGCACTCTTAATACGAGCGAAATGCGCCCCAATCATTACAGTAATCCATAGTTCTCATAGAGAACTATGCATTACGCCTCCTCTCCCCGCGTATACAATACGATCGTATTGTACACGCGGGGAGATAATTGACATGTCATTTATTCACGGCGCCGTGAGTGATGAAGTCTATGGGGCCAGCGGGCTGCCGCCCGCCCCCAAGCCCCCTCTACGCTGCGGGAGTACGCGACGATCAGTGCAAGCTCCCGAACACCCAGCGTAATTGCGGGGTGTACTGTATGCCCTGCAATTAGCCGTGTGAACATAGCCTTACTGTGGGTCATGTCGTGCCAGTCAGAGCTGCCCCCCCCCTCCTAACTGGAAATACATTTTATTATTTTGTATTAAAGGTAAAATCTGCAAATTAATTTTATGAGGGTTTATGTTTTGTGCTTTGATAGTGCCAGTGGAAGGACCACTAAGCACTTGCAGATGTCACTATTGCTTCTACAAGGAGATTTTTTTTCCAGCCTGGAAATTTCAGGCCATTAACTGTACCACTTAGCTGATATATTAAGTATAGTGAAATAAGCTGGTTTTGCAAATCTTGTTCTCCCATAACTACTTAGAAGAATATCAATGCCTATGGGTACAGATAAAAAATAACTTTTATTAATGCAATTAAAAAATGGGAAACCAAATAGGGTCACATATGACACCTACTACACGAAGTATAAAAAAAACAAATATAGCACCCGCCCCGAAAGGAACGACCCCGTACACAAACCCTACCCAGAAAGAAACTACTACACTATACTACAAAGTGCCAACTACTAATTACCAACCAGCAACAGCAAACTTGTGTCACTGAAATATACTACCGCAAGGCGAGTACCAATATGTGCAAAGGTAGCATACACTTCCATACGCTTCCACCAGAAGGCAAGCACTAATATCTGCAATGATAGCATACACTTACATACACTTCCAAATCTTGTTCTCCAAAATGGCTCATAGCGGCTTGGAGATAATGCAAAATTGTATTGTTTAGGAAGACACTGTAATGTGCAGGAGATTTAGAGAGTAGTGGTACTCTGTCCTCAGAACAGTCGGTCAAAAACACTTAGCAATAATCACTGTAATTGTGTATTAAGATAGCATCCATTTGAGATCAGCTTATTTAGAGCTCAGTCCTTGCATGTCTGTCTATGTCTAGGATTGTGGGTAGTTAGTAGAGCAGCCCCCACTATGTTCTCCTGTATTTAAAGAATGTGCCTATTACCCATCATTACGTGACCATTGTGCAGACAATTTTTTTTTTTTATTGAAGCCCTAAGAACGTGCAACTAACACCAAAATTCAAAAAAAAAAGTGCAACACAAGTGCCACACAAAAACAGTGCATTCGGGCTACGGTCTATCGCAGACCCATACTTTAAAAGTCATGGGCCCCCCCATATACCTCGAACGGTAAGAGTATCCCTGCCGGGCCAGAAGGCACCTGCACAGGAATACACGATACGTATTCTCCCCTGCCGAAGCAGGAAAAGAACTAAATGCTCCCCCACCGAGCCAGAAGGCATCTGCATGAGGTCGCACAAATGGTCCTACTGCCAAGGCAGATCGAACCTACGAACACGCACTTGGCGTCAGAATGGCCTGCCACACCAAACTTCGACCAAGTGCTCACTTGGTGGCCGACTCCGAAGAGTGTCGGGGTTTGCAGGGGAGAAAGGAACCAGATGGCCACACATTCTCCCCCTAGGCCTCAGGAGGGTCCCAAAAGGGTAACACATCCCAAAATCCGAACACAAAAAGTGACACACGAAACATACGTGACGTGAAAAATAAATAAAGTGAAAGTGCGCAGTGAGATACTGCCCGGACATCCGGCCGGAAATTGTGCAGACAGTTATTATGAATAGTGAATTATACTTGAAATGTGTTGTTGCGGTCATTGGGCGCAGAAATCTATTGGGTGTGGTAGAGCACTTAACATGACATGCATTAAAGTGAACTTGTCATGTGGATTATGCTGCCCTGTCCGAGAGCCGGATGTGATATATAGGTTTATATGATTTGGAACAGGATTTCTGAATAAAAAGCAGAGAAAATCCTGAATGGGCGTTTTAAGAGACAGTGGAAGTCCTGCTTGCCCCGACCACAAACACTTATTGACAGCTTTCCTTGTATCTGTGTGTACAGAGCAAACTGTCAATCACTTTATGGTGGGTAGCAGACTTTTACTCTGTTTCACTAATCGCTCTTTACACAGAAATCCCTATCCAAATCTTATTACCTTCTGTGTCACAGAGCTCAGCTCCTCTCCTCTATCATATAACCCTATATATCACAGAGCTCAGCTCCTCTCCTCTATTATATAACCCTATATATCACAGAGCTCAGTTCTCCTCTCCTGTATTATATAACCCTATATATCACGAGCTCAGCTCCTCTCCTCTATCATACAACCCTATATATCAGAGCTCAGCTCCTCTCCTCTATCATATAACCAAATATCGACAGAGCTCAGCTTTCTCTCCTCTATCATATAACCCTATATCCAGAGCTTCGCATGCTTCCTGATATAAACCCTATTACTATCACAGAGCTCAGCTCCTCTCCGCTATACATATAACCCTATAGATGCAGAGCCAGCCGCTCCCTCCCTATCATATAACCCATATTTCAGAGCAGCTCCTCTCCTCTATCATATAACCCTAGATATCACAGAGCTCAGCTTCTCTCCCTCTATCACATTCTGCTATAGGGCAGCACAAACCATCTGACTGTATAATGTATTTTTTAAAATAGCCATCCATTCTCAAGATTTCTGCTTACTGTCAATGAATAAGTACATGTTTATGTAAATTCAGAGGCTGAAATCTGTTCTGTCCTAGTTCCGCTGATGGCTATGCTGCAATATATCATTGTAGACGTCCCATGTGAGCTGACCAAAAGTGGAACCCGAACCTATCACACTATTGGTAGGATATGCCATCAAAGTGCAAGACGGGAACATCTTTTTAAGCTCTATTAAAGATTCAACCTAAAAAAAACAACTATTTAAGCTAAGGAGAATTTTGTAAAATGTTGCCTGTATTGTCCGTGGCATATTCAGACCTCTAAGAAGAAGCATCTTCACATGCTGCTTACACTCAAGACGGCTCTTTTTCACTTATTATTCATAGACCTTGCTCATTTCCTGTGCACTTATCCAGTCAGCATACATATGCTTGGGGTGGAGTTGATGGAAAGGTTGATTGACTGCTCTGCCAAATGTCCGACATATGCGGACACCTGAAGGCTGGCTTCACATATCTGTTACATCATTGCCTGAAGTCCGCACAGGCCTGCAATGTACTATGGGTCTTCATATTAAAATCCGCTTCAAGTAGTTTTCTTATTAATGGCCTCCTGTTAACTGGTAATCGCATGGCGGTAAAAAAAGAAAGCTGCTTAAAGTTTGTATTTGTCTATGTGAATGTTATTCAGTCAGGTTTTCAGCGGTTTCAAAATACTAAAACCGCCCAAAATCCAACCATTTTTCTGTGCTGTGTAGACATAGCCTTAGACTGACTGGAAGGTAAAATCGGCAGTGAAAGAGCCCTGGTCTGCTTTAGTAAAGCCCTGTGTTTCCTGTGAAAAAAATCTACTCTGGAGCATCTTCTCTAATATCTGGCCTTTGTTGTGCTGTTCCTCTGTTTTGTATTCTTGAAACAGTCAGCTGGGTGTTGCCATTTCACTGACTTTGTCTGATTTGCCAGGGACACTCCAATTGGTAACACCCAGCTGACAGATTCAGTAAAAGTATTTCTAGGAGGAATAACAGAGGAACAGCCAAACACACTTTATAAGAAGATGCTCCACAATTGGTATCTCACAGGGGACACAAGTATTTAGTAAAATTGGCAAATTGGGGATGGTCACAGAAACTCTTTAAAACGTAAAGTGACTTACAGTGCCTTGCAAAAGTATTCGGCCCTCTTGAACTTTTCAACCTTTTGCCACATTTCAGGCTTCAAACATAAAGATTTAACATTTTAATTTTTTTTTGTGAAAAATCAACAACAAGTGGGACACAATTGTGAAGTGGAACGTAATTTATTGGATATTTTAAACTTTTGTCACAAATAAAAAACTGAAAAGTGGGGGGTGCAATATTATTCGGCCCCTTTACTTTCAGTGCAGCAAACTCACTCTAGAAGTTGAGTAAGGATCTCTGAATGATCCAATGTTGTCCTAAATGATTGATGATAAATATAATCCACCTGTGTGTAATCAAGTCTCTGTATAAATGCACATGTTCTGTGATAGTGTCAGGGTTTTGTTTAAAGCACAGAGAGCATCATGAAGACCAAGGAACACACCAGGCAGGTCCGTGATACTGTTGTGGAGAAGTTTAAAGCCGGATTCGATACAAAAAGATTTCCCAAACTTTAAACATCCCAAGGAGCACTGTGCAAGCGATCATATTGAAATGGAAGGAGTATCAGACCACTGCAAATCTACCATGACCCGGCCGTCCCTCGAAACTTTCATTTCAAACAAGGAGAAGACTGATCAGAGATGCAGCCAAGAGCCTATGATCACTCTGGATGAACTGCAGAGATCTGCAGCTGAGGTGGGAGAGTCTGTCCATAGGACAACAATCAGTCGTACACTGCACAAATCTGGCCTTTATGGAAGAGGCAAGAAGAAACCATTTCTCAAAGATATCCATAAAAAGTTTTGGTTTAAAGTTTGCCACAAGCCGCCTGGAGACACCAAACATGTGGAAGAAGGGGCTCTGCTCAGATGAAAACCAAAAACAAACTTTTTGGCCACAATGCAAAACGATATGTTTGGTGTAAAAGCGACACAGCTCATCCCCCTGAACTCACCATCCCCACTGTCACACATGGTGGGGGCAGCATCATGGTTTGAGCTTTTCTTCACAGAGACAGGGAAGATGGTTAAAATTGCTGGGAAGATGGATGGAGCCAAATACAGGACTATTCTGGAAGAAAACCTGTTGGAGTCTGCAAAAGACCCGAGACTGGGACGGAGATTATCTTCCAACAAGACAAGATCCCAAACATAAAGCAAAATCTACAATGAAGGTTCACAAATAAACGTATCCAGGTGTTAGAATGGCCGAGACCTGAATCCAATGGAATCTGTGGAAAGAGCTGAAAACTGCTGCTCACAAACGCCTCTCCATCCACCTCACTGAGCTCCAGCTGTTCACAAACGCTCTCCATCCAACCTCACTGAGCTCCAGCTGTTCACAAACGCTCTCTATCCAACCTCACTGAGCTCCAGCTGTTCACAAAACCCTCTCCATCCAACCTCACTGAGCTCCAGCTGTTCACAAACGCTCTCCATCCAACCTCATTGAGGTCCAACTGTTCACAAACGCTCTCCATCCAACCTCACTGAGCTCCAGCTGCTCACAAACGCTCTCCATCCAACCTCACTGAGCTCCAGCTGTTCACAAACGCTCTCCATCCAACCTCACTGAGCTCCAGCTGCTCACAAACGCTCTCCATCCAACCTCACTGAGCTCCAGCTGCTCACAAACGCTCTCCATCCAACCTCACTGAGCTCCAGCTGTTCACAAACTCTCCATCCAACCTCATTGAGGTCCAGCTTTCACAAACGCTCTCCATTCCAACACACCTGGCTCACTGTTCCACCCAAAACCTCTCCACCAACCTCGCTTGAGCTCCAGCTGTTTACAACCTCTCCAATCCAACCTCGAGGAGCTCCAGCTGTTACAAACGCTCTTCCATCCAAACCTCGCTGAGCTCCAAACTGCTCCAAAAAAACGCTCTCAATCCAACCTCAAATGATCTCCAGCTGCTCACAAACCGCTCTCCATCCAAACCTCAAGAGCTCCAGCTGCCTCACAAACGCTCTCCATCCAACCTCCCGGAGCCCCAGCTGTTCACAAACGCTCTCCATCCAACCTCGCTGAGCTCCAGCTGTGGCCAAGGAAGAACGGGCAAGAATTTCAGTCTCTCGATGTGCAAAACTGATAGAGACAAACCCCAAGCGACTTGCAGCTGTAATTGCAGCAAAAGGTGGTGCTACAAAGTATTAACTTAAGGGGGCCGAATAATATTGCAAACCCCACTTTTCAGTTTTAAATTTTTTACAGAAGTTTAAAATATCCAATATTTCGTTGCACTTCACATTTGTGTCCCACATGTTGATTCTTCACACAAAAATTGCAATTTAATATCTTTATGTTTGAAGCCTGAAATGTGGCAAAAGGTTGAAAAGTTCAAGGGGGCCGAGTACTTTCGCAAGGCACTGTATCTAGGGAACTGGCCAGAAACACTTGTACAAGACTCTCCATTCTGTTCCGTGGAAATTCTGGGTACAGCCGAACACACTAGTCCCCTGTACTCAGAATTCCCAGAGAACTTACTAGAGGAGTGTGCGCTAGTGTGTCTGACTCGCCGTCTGAATAAAGGCTTTCGGGGCCCGCGGTGTTTTGTCCACAGAGGTTGGACCTGCACTTTCACACTTTAATGCATCTCCTATCGATATACCATCACAGTGCAGGATGGGAACACCCCTGTAAAGGGACGGTCAGTTTAAAAAAAACGTAATCATTCTATAATGGTAAATTCAGTAACTTTAAATGAGCTTGTTTGTTGCTCAATATTGAAATGAATTAAAATGTGAATTATATTTAAAAATGGGCATTTTATTTCAGAAGACATGTTTTCATTTCTAACAATTGATTTTATTGAAGTTTTTCAGAACACAAAAATAGGTGGCATATTAATTAGATTGTTCTAAGACTGTTAGATGAATAAGTATGAATAACAGGTATTCATTAGATTTTATAAGGTGTTGGAATAGTTTTCTCCTATGCCATACAAGGAACATAAATCTATACAAATACAATACCTTTTGCATTCTTTAAAGGAAAGGCTAGTGGTTACAATTGGCCTATAAACACAAACCAACTTAGGGAGGGAGGTAGACATAGGTAAAAATAACATGTGCTTGTTAATGTATTAGAAGATTACAATTGCTGATTCCTGAGCTTATCTAGGTACATTGAGCAAGTATTCTCCTTGAAGGGGTTGTCTCACTACAAAGTTTAGCTTTCAACATGTAGGGAACAGTAAACCAAGACTTTTTTCTAAATATATTGCTTTGTGGAGGAGATGAGAGATTTTATCTGCTCTCCGTGCACACAGGTTTCTCTGGCTACTGTACTGCTCTTTGTACTATCTGATAGCAGGGAATGACGTCACCACAGGCGGGCACACCAGACTGCCAGCAGCTTGAGAGCAGAGTGTGTTATCTCTAACAAGCAAAGACTAATTACTTTTGTTTAGTTTGATCTCTGAATCTCTCTGCTGTATAGTTAACATCTCCTGCTCTCATGTCCGTGCAGTTAAAAGAGCTGTAAATACGGAGCTGATAATGCTAATCACTGCTATAGAACCAGCCACAGCCTGAGCCAGGAGAGACAGGATGCATGAATCAGAAGTTGCCTGTGGTTCTGTAAAACAGCATGGGGAGACAACCCCTTTAACTATTCACAGGTGGATATTCATTCAGCCAGGCAGAGAAATATTTGTGAGTACGGCCCCCTCTCTAGGCCAAACAATTTCTCATAGAGACTGTTTGTCGAAACTATGTTTGTTTATTACTTCTGATAAGGATCATAAAGCAGTTTTTTGTTTCCAGAAGACTAGACAAATCCATGAAACTTTAAGCTAGGTAATACAATGTTACCGCCTCCTTGCAGATGAGATTCATGAGGTATGGAGCACTAGGGTTGATCCCATCATGAGCTTTGGTGAAGCACAGCCGCCATCTTGTCTGGTGGCTGTTCTGGTGCCCCGCTCCCTCAACGTGTATGGGGTCAGCGCTCTATGACCACTGGCTTGTCCACGTCCTCCTTCCGCATTCCATCATTGATGTCTTGAGTGTGCCGGATGGTCAGGGTCTGAGGCATCTTTCTTTTTAATTTGTTTGTTCTATTTTTTGGGTTTTTCAAGTCTCATAATTTTGTTTATTTGACAAGTTGTTCATGTCTTTTTATCCCTGCACCTCACTCCTTCCTCTCCCATCCAGACCCTTCCCTTCCTTCAGTCCTTTCCCCTCCCGCCCTCACATCCCCTGTGAACTTCTTTCTGTATCACATGACTTATATGAGATTAAGTTGCTGTTTGTATAATTTTCTCTTAAGTTACATCTTTATTATATTTTTAGGACCCAGGGACCATCCTGATATTGTTGATTCATTTATGCAACTCCTGGCACAGGTGTGTTTTGGGTTTATTTCATTCACTTTTCTTTCTTTCTCTCTCTCTTCCTCCTTATTTGATTCAATTTAGCTTTCTGTTCTCTCCCTCTCCTCCCCCCTATGATTTCTTTATGTTCTGTAGCCTTTCTCCATCAAGTTTTGCTCCTGTTCTTTCTTTGAGACGCCCACACAGAAAAAAAAAAAAAATCTCCCATGACTGACGCGACCCATGTGTCTAGAGTGGTGACTGTGGGCAGCTAGGATGTAGTGCCTGTAAATAAGTCATTGCTCCTAGACCGGGCGCCCACCATCAGTCAGCCGCCAGGACCTTTGAGACTCAGAATTTTGAAATTAGAAGACATTCGTCCCGCTCTTCATCCTACTCTACATGTAAATGTTATTTTCTCTGTGTCATAGCAGCTGCCAGACACAAGGTAGTAGGAAATGTGTTTGGAAAAAAACAACAAATGCAAAATGACACTATGTGAAACTTGTCAAAAACCCTGTTCTTCCTCTTAGAAGTTGGAAACCATAAGGCCGCGTTTACACGGTAAAGGCCAAATACCGGTCGGGAAATCCCAACCGGTATTTGGTCTTATTTTGGCACGCAGGGGGGCGGCTTCTGTCCGTGGTTTGCAGAGTCAAGCCGTTCCCCTTCACACCCACATGTTCATGTTCCACCCGAAAACTGGGCAGAAGAATGAACATGTTCTAAATTTTTCGGATCACCGGCGGTGTTAAAAAACAGTCCGGTACAAAATCTATGCAGTGGGGACTACTGCACGGATTTTCTATTGATGTCTATGGGGAGTGTTGCTTGTCGGTTTTCAGACAGTTTGTAAAACCGCAAACCGTCTGAAAAACCGACAAGTAACCTGTGCCGTGGGGACAAGCGTTAAGAGATTGGGACTTGGCTTTTCCATTTCCAGAGTCCTGAATGGAAAATGTGTCTAATTATACTGTGGTACATACTTCTTGTGTATCACTACATAACTAGACAGGTTTGCCATTTAGTAGTCTGGGACATCTTGGTTACAGGCTGGGGTCCTTCGGTGCAGAAGCCACGTTTGGACAAAGACATGGCCACCAATGGCTGCACAAGACTGCTGGGGATGTCACCGTTTCGCCGACAATCTTGCACGACCATTGGTGGCCTCTGCCACCTGTGGCTTCTGCACAGTGGGACCCTGACCACAGCCCCAACCTGGATTGTGTAGAGAGGTTACCTTTTTATAACTGTTACCAGAAAACCATGCGATGAGTACGATGGCAGCCTACATGGGCTGGGGCCCAGCTTTTCCGGACTCCGGTATCACAAAACCTACCTAGTTATTTCAATGTTATGGCTGCACAACTAGGACGAATTTCCATTCAGAACTCTAGAAAGAATAAATCAATGCTACATTGGTGTCACCCAGCTTGCCCAGGAAACAGATAATTTAGCAGACTTCCTAGCAGGATAGGGAGGGCAAGTTTGGGGATTTTTTCTTTCAATGAACAGCTATAAGGTAATGAGACTTGTTTATAGTATGGGGAGTCCACAAGTCCTATATGTACCTTTTTTTTTTCATTTTTTTTTTTAACACCAGAAGAAAATATGGAAACAAAGAAATAAAAGTCTTATTCCTAGAATATGAACGTAGGGAAGCAGAAGGAGGATCATGTGAGGTGGACCATCACCCTCGGGCTGCTGTTTTGTAATAGGTTATGTAATCCAAACTTACAATTGTGTTTTGCTGGTCCTTCAGTATGCATTATAAATGTAGAGACATGCATCTAGTTTGTTTTTGCATTCTCTATGTTTGGGTATTAGGGTCCCTGGCTGAACCTCACTACCAGCACTCTGATGATGTCCTCGAAGATACCATGTGGTCACACTCCCGAGATCCTTATGGTTAAAGACAAGATGAACGGTTTTCTGCAGTATTGGTGTCCATAACTACTTTAAAAAAAAAAAAAAAAAAACACATTTTGAACAGCTATGTCACGACTTTGACATATAGGTAGAAATGTATATACATTTGTATGTTGTACCTGATTGCTTAAAGGGTCTGTTCACAGCTAAAACACATTTTACAGTAGTTTTATACAGAATTATTCTACATAAAAAGTTGTCAATTTGCACATAAATGACATTCGTTGTTCTGATCCTGAGTTGCTTCCTCTATTATACTTAATCAGTTTTTTTGTGAATTTAGCTCTGGAGACACTGTGCACATGCATTACATCCTGTGCTAATTCTAACTTACATCCTGTATTATACTTCAAAGCTGCACTTATTATTTTCAATTTATACTTTGTACATACATTACATTACTCACGCTGTGTTGATCCTGAATTACTTCCAGTATTATACTCCGAAGCTGCACTTATTTGGCTGGAGGATTCACTGTGGACATACATTAAAATAATTAACCTGTAAGAATCCTATATTACATCCTATATTATGCTCCAGAGCTGCACTCACTATTTTGCTGGTGCAGTCACTGTGTACATACATTACATTACTTATCCTGTACTGATCCTGACTTACATCCTATATTATACTCAGAGCTGCACTACTATTTGCTGGTGCAGTCTACTAGTGTACATACATTACTTATCCTCTACTGAATCTGAGTTGCATCCTGTATTATAATCTAGAGCTGCACTCACTATTCTGCTGGTGCAGTCACTGTGTACATACAGTACATTCCTTATCCTGTACTGATCCTGAGTTACATCCTGTATTATACTCCAGAGCTGCACTCACTATTCTGCGGGAGGAGTCACTATGTACATACATTACATTACTTATCCTGTAATGATCCTGAGTTACATCCTGTATTATACTCCAGAGCTGCACTCACTATTTATGTGGTTATTATTGGAAACCAAAAACAAGCATGTTCACAGGAACTCCCCAACACCTTAGCTAAACTGCTATATTTGTTTTTCTTCTATATAAAAAGACTGAGTGGATAGTGTAAAGATCATATTTTTAGGAATGCAGTACAGATTACATAATATAATTTATGTATATGGGGACTGCACCAGCAGAATAGTGAGTGCAGCTCTGGAGTATAATACAGGATGTAACTCAGGATCAGTACAGGATAAGTAATGCATGTACACAGTTTACTGCACCAGCAGAATAGTGAGTGCAGCTCTGGAGTATAATACAGATATAACTCAGGATCAGTTACAGGATAAGTAATGTATGTACACAGTGACTGCACCTGCAGAATAGTGAGTGCAGCTCTGGAGTATAATTTCAGGATGGGAACTCAGATCAGTACAGGGTAAGTAATGTATGTACAAAAGTGACTGCACCAGCAGAATAGTGAGTGCAGCTCTGGGTATAATACAGGATGGGAACTTAGGATCAGTACATATATGTGGTTATTATTGAAACAAAAAAAGCATGTTCACAGGAATCCTGTGAATATATGTAGTTTTTCTTCTATATAAATAGACTAGGGATAGTGTAAGATCATATGTAGGAATGCAGTACAGATTAATAATATAATTATGTACAGGGGACTGCACCAGCAGAATAGTGAGTGCAGCTCTGGAGTATAATACAGGATGTAACTCAGGATCAGTACAGAATAAGTAATGCATGTACACAGTGACTGCACCAGCAGAATAGTGAGTGCAGCTCTGGAGTATAATACAGGATATAACTCAGGATCAGTACAGATATAAGTAATATATGTACATAGTGACTGCACCAGCAGAATAGTGAGTGCAGCTCTGAAGTATAATACAGGATGTAACTCAGGATCAGTACAGGATAAGTAATGTATGTACACAGTGATTCCACCAGCAGGATAGGGAGTGCAGCTCTGGAGTATAATACTGGATGTAACTCAGGATCAGTACAAAATAAGTGATATAATATATTTACATAATAGTGCAATTATTTCTGTAGAATAATTCTATATGTAAATGATGTTGAGGGCAACTTACCATTTAATGAAGTGGTGGTGCAATGTGGTGTAATGTCACAAGGTTAACATGTAATGTAAATTCTAGGATTACCTTCTAATTGTCATTTTATGTTGATTGTGACTACATTGTACATATATTATGGTCTTGACTGTCTGTATGGAGGAACCTGCGGAGAACTGACTACATATCCTTGTCTCATGAATTTGTCACCTATACGCAGAGGGGTTTTCCTCATTGATTTTACTTGCTCACAATGAAGAGGTTTGTCACGTCTTACACAACAGGACCCTGTGAAATACAAATTCTGGAGAATCTTCTCTTATGACTCCGGCCCACAAGCCAAATCTTGCCCACAGTGTAATTATATTTGGCCCATGAGTAACGGCCAGGGAGTATACAGAGGAGAAGCAGCCAGGAGCTGTCTTTACACTGCTCTCACTCAGTTCCTCTCCTCTACATAGAGCAGAGAAGAGACCACGTGGCAGGAGGAACAACTCTGACAGTGGGGCGACTGATACTTGTCGCTCACAGAGAGAAACGAGGATCCAGAGCCTTAACATTTAACCCTTACAGCTCCTCCTCAGCCCCAGCATCTCTACAGGCAGCAGGGTACTCCTAATGGAGACAGCATGCCGTGCAGCAGATAAGAAGCACTGTGAAGACCGCAGGACACCGTGAGTTAACAGACTGGAGTCATTACAAACAAAGTAGGTACCGAACTGTTTCTCTGGCCCTAAGAGCGTAGCAGGACATAAGGCGGTGAGGGAGAAAAGCGCTGGAGGGAAAAGACAGGGTTCAGTCATGAGGCAGCAACACAGAAAGGGATGAGCAGCAGGATATTTTTTGTTTCCATCATAAAGCACATAAAGCTGCACAGTGTTTAGTAACCCTCAGTCTGGCTCAGTGGCAGATGCAGTCCTAACGACTATTAACCAGTTGGGGATCAGGCTGCAAATCTAGAATGCCACAGATGTCTTTCTGACATTTGATTTCACTTGTGTTTATACATTCTTTCTTCAAAAATAAGACCTAATCTCAATATAGGCTCTTGCATGATATTTAAGGATTTTTGGAGTATACTTAAAATATAAGTCCTTGTTACAATTCATAAAAAAGTGTCCCAACAGCTATGTAAAAAGGTAAATATAATACAGCAGGACAGATACCTGCACCCCTCGAAATAAAGCAGATTCCCCTAAATGAATCCCAAACCCCACAACAATAAGGGTTCGGTAGTGCCGGCCTCTCAATGGAACAACAAGGGAAACGAGTGACGCGTCTTTGAGTGAGAGCCCATCCACCATCGGCACTTGCCGACTAGAATTGTTTTGTGTCTAAGGGGGCGTGGTGCGTGTGATTCTTTTGGGGGTGTCTGCTTTTCTTGATGAATAGACCTCCACCACTTACTGCGGTACAGTACCGTATGTACTGGTAAACACAGGAACAAGAAAATAAAGAAATCCTTCGAAAATAAGCCCTGACACATCTGTCTTATTTTCGAAGTATTAAGCTTTGCTTATTCCAGATTCAATGTTTAAGCATAAGTTAAAAGGGTTGTCTCACTACAAGGATTGCTTTTTATGTTAAAGATCTTGCAAAAACAAGTCACTTTGCAATATGTGTCCATTATCAGTGTCCTACCTATTCTGAGATCCCCTCTTGTATGGGCTGCATCAGCTCCTCAGGTCACTATAGCTACAGACCTGTTCAATCTCTCCTGATAGGCTGTCAGCACTGGTTGCTATTGTTACAGACCTGGCTTCTACTGCAGGCTAGTAGAAGCCAGTAAACAAGCCCCTGAATTCAAAGTGAAACCAAGAAAACAGGACTTGGTAAGAGGAATCAATGTAGTGAGACAACCCCTTTAAGTTTATTTCCTTATGAAAAGGTTCATTGTTACATCTGCTATTAGTACCAGTTCCGGATGTGTCCCTGCACAGAATGATACCATCCAATCAGCCAGTGTGGGTAGGGACACATCTCTGAAAACGGGACTGATGACACCCATTTGAGTGATTCAGTCATAAATTTCAAGCAGGAAGAAACAACTCAACACAGAGTTTTAGGAGAAGATGCTCCAGAATTATTTCCCAGGGAACAAACACAAGTATCTACTGACACAGGACTTCTTCAACCTTCAAATACTGAAACATTCTAAAAGTCTCTAGTAGGCTTTGTCTCTTATGGTGCGTTCACACGGCAAAGATCAAATACCGCTTGGATTTTCCGACCGGTATGTTGTCGTTTTTTGGCACGTAGGGGGATGTTATTTGTCCGCGGTTTATGGATTCCAGCTGTCCCCATATCCACATGTTCATGTTCTGCCCGAAAATCGGGCGGAAAAATGAACATGTTCCAAATTTTTTGGACCGCTGGCGGTGTAAAAAACTGTCCGGCAGAAAAACCGTTCAGTGGGGACTGCTACACGGATTTTGTATTAGGGCATGTCCCCACGGCAAGGGTTTGCGGACGGTTTTTCAGACGGTTTGTGGTTTTGCAAACCGTCTGAGAAACCGGCCGCAAAACGAACACAACGGGCTCCTATGGAAAACCCGTGCAGTAGTCCCCACTGCACCAGTCTTCACCCGGCGGTTTTTCAAACCACCGGACGCCCGAAAAACATTCTACATGCACATTCTTCCGTCTGGTTTTCGGAAGGAATATGAACATATCAATGGGAAGGGGGAGGGCTTTTCTTCGCTCATCGCGGAGAAAAGCCGCCACCTCCCGCAGCCGAGGGGACGGCAAACAAACCAGACAAATACCTGTTGGATAAACCGACCGGTATTTGTCCATTGCCGTGTAAACGGCCCCTTAAAGTCTATGGGGGAGCGTTGTATTTTGGTTTTCAGACAGTTTCTAAAACCGCAAACTGTCTGAAAAACCGACCAAAATATCATGCCGTGGGGACAAGCCTTTGGACTCCATTTCTCAACGATTTTAAGAATCTTGCTGTCGGCATATGGACACGTTTGGTTTATATGCAGCTTAAAACACCTTCAGACCTGATACCTCTCGCAGCTGTTAGTGAGCTATTCTGTCCAGTTTAGACAGTCTTTTGAGAGCCATAGTACATCGGCAGCACAGTTTTTCTCTGTGGTGGATACAATAGAAACAAACACTCAGCTGTGTGAGTAAAACCTGGTCATTAGAGAGTAACAGAATGCTTCATTAGGGTATGTCCACATGGCGTAATTGTGCTGTAGTATGCCCGAACCACGGCCTGCAATTGCAGTAAAATAACCCTGCGTATTCCCCCATGCGTAGTGCGAACTGGGAGAAAGAAGTGACATGTCACGTTTTAGGTGCCCCAGCAAATTGGGCTGGCATAGAGCTCTTTAGAAATACACACTGGCTAGTGTGTACTTCTAAAACACCCGGTGTATAGTGGCACGCACAGTACACCCTGCTATATGCCAGCCACCCGGTGTATAGTGGCACGCACAGTACACACTGCTATATGCCAGCCACCCGGTGTATAGTGGCATGCACAGTACACACTGCTATATGCCAGCCAAACGCTTGGGGAATTCACCCTTAAACTTATTTACCTGAAATTAAAAAACTTTAGCATATTGTGGAATGAATAATTAAGGCCAGGTTCACTTCTGTGACAGAGGTTCCATTCAATGTCACAGAGGTGGAACCAGATTTGTTATATGACGGACACAGTGGTACTTGATGGATCTCATGGACTACAATGGGATTAATTGGGTTTCCATTGTGGTGTCTTATGGTAAAAACAGCGCAGCTTTAATGTGCTTTTTTCCCCGTATAGGTGCTTTCATGTAGCGCAGTTTTAACTGCTCTCCAATTAAATTGCCTTTATTACCAGCAAGCTTCTTTCAGTTGTCTAAATTGTTTGGAAAGGTGTTTAAAGTAAATAATCAATGACTGTTTGAAGCCTTGTGGATTATAAACACACTAATTGATTACTCACTTTGCAAACAGTTTAGATAAGTGAAAGAAGCTTGCTGGTAATAAAGGCAGTTTAATTGGAGCGCAGTCAAAACTACACCAAAACGGCTCTGTGTGAAAGCACCCTATCTGTAAGGGGACCTCCAACGAATCTGTAAACCAGGCCTGAATTGTTCAGTCCGCAATATTGTAGTTAATGGCTGTACAGAAATTTCAGACTCCTGTGTGTAGGTGACAACTGAAAGTTAACGGAGTATCTAGAAATCAGTTCACGTATTTTGAGTTTCCTACATATGGTCTTCACCACTGATTCTGAAGAAAGTGGCTTTTTGTCTG
>JAODAL010025627.1:0-58281 GCA_025379985.1 Phyllomedusa bahiana | reverse complement strand
GTATAATATAGCACACATCTGGATTGTGGTGATGTCAGTATAATATAGCACACATCTGGAGTGTGGTGATTTTAGTATATTATAGCACACATCTGGAGTGTGGTGATTTCAGTATATTATAGCACACCTCCTCAATTGTGGTGATGTCAGTATAATATAGCACACATCTGGAGTGTGGTAAGGTCATTGCTGTATAATATAACATTTCCAAAGACTGGTAGAGTCACCTTCTGTGCAATATAACCAGTTCTGGAAAGGGGTGAAGTTACTGCTGTATTTTATAGAATATCTGGAGTGGGGATATCACTTCCTATATCATAACTTATATCAACATAAGGCTGTCATGAACACGCTGTGGACCCTTTGGCCGTGATCTGACACGTGACCCAATATGTGACATATAAGTGACGCTCCGCACCCCCATAGGGGTATGTAAGGTCAGCTAGATACCGTTTCAGACACCCCCTGTCCATGCGGGCACAGAGCAACATAGGGAGTGAGAAAGCAGAGTCCACACGACTGTTGGCGTGGCACAACCCTGACCAGCTGAGAGACTCCCACCAGTGAAACAGATCTCTGCCAGCCCGGCAGTCTGCCTCCAGGTCCTCGTTAAATATAATCCCGGTCTGTTAACAAAAATATAATCGGGTTAGAGACCAGTCCCGGTAGGAAATAATGTAAAGCCGAATACACAGACGTGTGGGTTCATGGATCGAAATAAAAGAGCAGCCCAAGAGTCAATTGAATATTTAATTGTCTCAACGACAGACACAATATATAAGATAATACATCCAGTAAATACACATAAAAGTCGAAAATGCAATTACAGGTGGGGGTTACAGACAAGGTCAGTTACCTGGTGCTAGGCCTTAGTGCTGCATAGCCACATCGAGGAATGTGATGCCAGCAAGTTCCTGGTTCATCCTGATATACCTAGTGCACTTTAGGCCCCCACAGCAGACAACATCTAGTTGCTGATCAGCACATGCTCTTATCCTTAGCTGGTCACACCCCTTCCTGCCCACTTACACCCCTGGGATGATCTGATGTCCCCCTCCCCCTTGGCAGAGTAGCTTAAGGGGTTGTCTCATCTCAAAGTTTCATAGGATGCATGAATGAAATAATACTGCTTTGCTCTGTTACTTCCTGCTCAAGCTGTCTGTAATTAGCATATGAGCTCCGTGTATTCAGACTTCTGCTAATTAGATAAATCTCATGCTGTCAGGACCAGGGAAAGTTCTGAGTTAAAGTAAACAGCAGTAATTACTGGCTTTTGTCTGAAAGATCAGATAACAAACAAGCTCTCACTGTCTGGAGTTCTGTGCTGCCAAGACCTGCTATCAGATAAAACAAACAGCAGGGGGGGGAAAAGTATACAAGTCGGTCACTTGGGGAAGAGAAGGTGATAAAATCACTTGTAGCTCCTTAACAACAAAAAAAACAGAACAGCGCAATATATTTGGAAAACATCTTTATTTAGTTTTCCCAACACGTTGAAAGCTAATCTTTGTAACGAGGCAACACAACAACAACTAAGATGGGTTATAACTTCGCCCGGGAAGATCACAGAAAGGCGGCTCTGGTATCCCAGACTGGGCCCCAGCTACGTTCTGATACCAAACACTGCTTACCGGCTAGGTTCCTAGTAGCCGTTCTCCATATCTCCCCATCAATTGGTCCAAGAAGGAAGTGAGACCCATGTGGGCGTATCGCTTTCGGGTTCTCAAATATGGAATCGTTATACGTGTATAACGTATGGTGTTCCCATAATTCCATATGTAACTTTGGTTCTGGGGCGTCTACCACACCTCATTTGATGCTTTGGCCTTTTGGAAGAAATCTCTCTCAGCCCCTTAGAGTCTGGTTAAGGTGTGAACGGAATAATAAAAGGATTATGAGGCTTGACTTTCTGGTGAGAGGTGCTTCCTAGGTATTTGGAGTGAGCGAGTAACTATTGATTTCCTGTGGGAACAGATTTGGAGTGAGGCTTGGTATTTAATTGTGTGGCCTTGGATCCAATTCTATATTTTATACTTTCACCACTGTTGTGTAATAAAACTAATCTGGATAGTAGTAAGGTCACCTTGTGGTTAGCAGGATTGGGTCAACGACCTCCTAGGGCACCACTTCATCCCAGGCAGAAAAGGGGGTGCACATTGGTATGGAGTCGGCTCAATTTTCCTTTGGAGGAGGAGGGGGCGCTACATGCCTTATTTATCGAGGGCACCAGAATACTTTGTCCCAGTCCTGGTGGTTAGTATAGCATGTACAGAGAGCTGTGCTCTGTTCTGCAGCAGATTATAGGTTATATAGTGTAGTGCTGAACTCTTCCGTGGAATTTATAGGTACAGTATATATAGGGCTGCAGTTCATTCTCTGAGAGCCTGCAATTCTACATACAGCACTGCACTCTATATACTATTTATACACATACAGAGATATATCTATCTGCACTCTAGCACTATATAGAACTACAAACTCCAGGAGATTAGACTCTGTTCTCCAGGGGCTTGGAGCAATATACAGTGAGCAATACACACCATTCTTTGAAAAAAAAATTGTTAAAGCCATAGAACTGTATTTCCCCCCCAACAGTGAGTAGTTAAAAAATCCTGTTAATAGCAGTTTTAAAATAATTAGCTTCAAGCATGATTTTGTGTACCCTTAGGCTATGTTCACACTGCGTGATTGCGGCACATACAGTATGGCCGCAATTACGGTGGGTGTTCGGGAGTCACGCTGAGACGTGCGAATTCGCGCGGGGGGGGGAGGTAGCCTTCAGGCCCCAGTGACATTCATTACTCGCGGCACGTATTCGCCGCAAGTAATTGACATGTCAGTTATGTCCCCGGGCGTACAATATGATCGTATTGTACGAGCGGTTAGAGGAGGCATAATCCATAGCTCTCTATGAGAACTATGGATTACCGTAATTTCGGCACGCATCTCGTCCGTATTAGAGCGCAAATACGCTGCTAAATGCGCCCCGAAACTGTGCGGCTGGGGATGGGCTCTGGCAGAATTAATCTTCTTCCCTCTTTGGTAGCTGACAATATAGTCCTCGCTTATGTCCTTTGCAAGAGGAGTCTTCTCAGCTATACTGTCAAACTAATTCAGGGACTCTAAGGGTGCGTTCACAGGGTAAGGGACAAATACCGGTCGGTTTATCCGACCGGTATTTGTCCTGTTTTAGTGCCTTCCCCACGGCCGCTGGGAGGGTAAGGGGGGCGGCTTTTCTCTGGGATGAGCGGAGAAAAGCCCTCCCCCTTCCATTCACAATCACAGATTCTGTCCGAAAACCGGACGGAAGAATGTGCTTGCAGAATGTTTTGCGAATGAGCCATTGTGCTCATTTTCGGGCGGTTTTTCAGGCGGTCTGCAAAACCGCAAACCGCCTGAAAAACCGTCCGAAAACCCGTGCCGTGGGGACATGGCCTATGTTCACTTGGCTGATTTTGACGCTGTTTTTGGAGCGTTTCCACGCCCAAGAACAGCATCCAAAACGCCCCCCAGTTCTTTTTCCATTGTTTCCTATGGAAAACCGCATGGTAGTTCACACACGACAAGGTTAGGTGTGTTTTCCAAAGCTGAAAAAGAAGTGACATGTCAAAATGCCCCTGGAATCAATGGAGAGGTTCAAAACCTCGTTCACAAATGCGGCACATTTTTGGATAAGGTTTTGAAGCTCTCCATTGATTCCTGTGAGCATTTGTGTGGGTGTTTCAGAAAACAGCACTAAAAACTAAGTGCAAAAACCTTGTCAGAAAACGGAGGCGTATGAAGCATTTTCAGATGAGGATTTCAAGCCGACTTGGGCGCTGAAAAAAAAAACCAGAAATCCGACGGCATTTTAACAATGCTGAACCGCGGATTTTGATGCTGGACCACTGTCTGTTTTCTGAATTGCCGTCGGCCCGGCCCAATACATTGTATGTATGGGAATCAGACGGCAATCCTGTGGCATAGGGGACATGTTTTAAAATCTGCTGGATTTAAAAAACGATTGGGAAAAAATCCATGATGTAGACTACAACACGGATTTTTTTATTTTTATATTGTGGTCCATGGGGCACTGGTTACAGTCGGATTTTTTTAAAATCCGACCAAAAACCTGTGCTGTATAGTCAGTCATAGTCTTATCCTCGGATAAGCAGAAAGGAAAGCCATTTCTATTGGCAGCTGTGCAGTGCACAGAGGATCAGTTCACAGAGACCTGGCTGTGGTGAGAGTGAATAGTGTCCAGCAGCACTCAGCACATTATGGACCTGGTGTATGAAAATGGTGTAGCAGTAAGACTGTCTTTATGGCCTATAGCAAATAATCTGAGCTCAGCTTTTATTTTTCCAGATCACTTATCTGTAGGCAACAAAGACAGGCTTACTGCTAGACAGTTTTCATACATAAGGCACTAAAGGCAACATGCAAAACAAGTCCAATGATCGGCACCGGGATAATGCATAAAAAAGAGACTTTATTGCGAAGATAAACGCTGGTACAGAACATACAAGGGCGTGAAATGGCAAGCGATTTGCTCACATTTGTCTCTTTGATTTGCCTGCCTGCCATTTCACGCCCTTGTATGTTCTGTACCAGCGTTTATCTTCGCAATAAAGTCTCTTTTTTTATGCATTATACCGGTGCCGATCATTGGACTTGTTTTGCATATTGCTTTGTGCATCTTGGAGCACAGATCGAGCACGGGAGACTATAGGAGACAGCCATTTATCAGAAACAGCAAAGAAGTGAGCTGGTTACCTTATTTTCTACTAAAGGCAACATGTATGTAAGAGGCTGCGGCAGCAATCTCGCATCTTTTCAGCCCAAAAACTGGTGCCGCCCTATTCTCTAGATTTCTAATCAGGCGCACTTCAAACTTAGGCACATTATCGGCGCCCGCGGCACTTTGTAATGCAATCGAGATTGGGGGGCATTCGGGAGGCGTGTTGCACCACAACCATATAATTCTACACAAAAAAGTGGGCACATTACTGCTGGAACAGGTAGACCAAGTTCAAAGTGGTTTACCTGAGCCTGAGTTGTTGTTTTAGAGCTAGAAAACGCTAAATCTATGACCCGCAGTAGAACAGGTTCCTAGATTCAGCAGCATTTTATGCTACTAGTGCACACAAAAATTTATGTCTGGGTGCCAACAGACATACCTCTCGCCATTAGTGCGCATTTACATTGCTATAAAACACCAAAAAGCGCCATGCTGTGTAAATAAAGGTCATAACGTCATTGTATCATTAGATCTATGCAATAAATATATTTAAAGAGGACCTCTGCCATGACCCCATGGCTTGTCCATTTTAGCAAATACTTATTCCCTGTGAAAAACTCTGGAGCATCTTCTCTTGTTTCTGTGTTATGCTGTTTCTCTGTTTTTCCTGAAACAGAAATGTATTCCTGAAACTGTCAAATGGGTGTTACTAATTGGAGGCGTGTCCCTGCACAGTCTGACCTTGCCCAATCAGTGCTGATAGTGCGCACAGGGACACACCCTCTTATAAACTGGAATGGAAACACCCATCTGACAGATTCAGTAATGGAATTTCTAGAAGGAATAACAGAGAAGCAGCACAACAAAGAGTTATAAGAGAAGATGCTCCAGAATTGTTATATCACAGGGAACAAAAGTATCTACTAAAACAGACCTGTCAGGAGATATCACAGGTCCTCTTTAATTTTAAGACTACCTATTAAAATATAGTGTTGTACTCTATGTTTATTCTCTGTATTATATTTGGCTCTGTGTACATTACATTCTTAATTTCTGGTCTCCATTACCCTTAGTAAACCACAGGTCAAAGCCAGCGTCCGTACACGTCATGGTCAGACAGATGTTGGGGCCCACAGATGTGGGGGGAAGGGTGACACTCATTCCCTATCCCTGCTCTTCATTTTTATGTCCTGTTCTTTCTCAGGATATTATGATAACCTACACAAATGCTGCGGTGTCCGTCTACCTTTCGTAAGAACATTCGGGAAGAGTCCTCCCAGCTGCTGAGTGTTTACCCTGCCTAAAAACCTCAGTGTTCTTATTTCGTGCATGGTATATCAGTATATACAAATATCTCTACATTTTGTTTTCAGTAAAGTTACTAAAATATAATGGTGTAAAATAAAAAATTGCAACAATTTTTTTCATTTTTTTTTATTTTATTTTTTTAACAACCCCAGCGAGTTAGGACACTATGTAAAACAAGAATGCAGTGATTTGGAAAGCTCTTAAAGCCATTTTTAATCACAAGAGGACATAGGACACAGATCTCAAAGTTTAATGTTGGACATTTTCCAAATAACGGAGTTTAGAAATTGATGACAATACCTTCCAAAACAGTTGGGCCATGTCTTCTATTGTGTAGCATCCCCCTTACTTCTTACAAGTCTGTAAATATCTGGAAAGTGAAGATACTAGTTAATGGAGTTTTAGGAGAAGAATGTGTCCAATTCTTGTCTGATATAGGATTCTAGCTGCTCAACAGTTCTGGGTTTTTTGTCCCAGATTTTTTTTTTTTTTTTTATGCAAGGTCTGAATTGCAAGCGGCCAGTTCAACACCCGGACTCTTCTTCTGTGGAGCCACGATGCGGTCATGAATGCAGTGTGTTGTTTAACATGGTCTTGCTGAAATAGGCATGGCCTTCTCTAAAATAGATGTTGTCTGGATGGGAGAATATTTTGTTCTTAAACCTCCATATGCTGCTCAGCATCGATGGAGCCATTCAAGATGTGAAAGTTGCTTATGTCATAGGTACTACTGCTACCCCATACCATCAGACATGCAGGCTTTTAGACTGTGCATGGATAACAGGCTGGATGGTCCCTCTCCTCTTGAGTCTGCAGGACATGGTATCTTTGGTTTCCGTAAAGAGTTTCAATTATTATACATCTGACCACAGAACAGTTTTTCATTTTGCCTTGGTCCTTGTTAAATGAGCTTTGGCCTAGAGAAGACAGCAGTGTTAATGGATTGTGTTGATATATGGCTTCTTCTATGTAAAATAGAAGTTTAACTTGCATTTGTGAATTGCACTGAAATTCGTGTTCATAGACAATGATCTCTGTAACTATTCCCAAGCCCATGCAAGTGCTTTGCATGACTGAAGCAAGAATGTTTTTAATGCAGTGCCGGTTGCGGGTCCATAGATCGCAGCATCCAGTATTGTCTTTTGTACACAAACATTTCTTCAGATTCTTTGAATCTTATGCTGATATTATGGTAGATGGGATATTTAAAGTCTTTGCAATTTTACATAGTGAAACAATTAAAAAAAATATTACACATTATTCGATTTGTTGACACAGTTTTTCAGATTAGTGTGCCTCTGACCAGTCTTGCTTCTGAGAGACTCTGCCTCTGTAATGTGCGCTTTTTATATATTGATGTTAAATGGCCAAACTTGGCATTATTTTTGGCACCCAGTTCAACCCAATAAAATCCAAAGGATAAATTTTAATGTATCATCTTTATTTATTAAAAGGTATACCACAGGATCGCCTAATACCACCAGCAAACATAGCAAAACCCTCTCCCACGCCCTGCCTGGTGATACAGTGTTCCGTTTGGTGCATAGTACCTATATACTCTGCTGGTTTTGGCCAGGTTCTCATTGTATGCATCCGTAACCATTTAGCTATGAGATTTTCTCCAATTGATCTCCAAACCATTGATTCACATTCTATCACCCATTTCCTTATTATGCATCAGCTTTATATTCATTAGTGACTATACATGATTAAGGTTTATTATAAACCGAAACATCGTATCTAAGTCACCATTCAACATCACTTTTTAACTTTGACAGGAAGTCTGTAAATATAATTTGTTGCAATACAAAAATCTAAATCCACATTAGTGTGCTGTGGACTTCTATTAACCAATAAAGGGGGACTTGATACCTAATTGTTTATACTGTAGAGGACACTGTGGCCCGAGGGAGAATGATGCCATGCTATCCCCTCACCAGTGAATTGGAGAACAGCTCCTGCTACACTCAGTCATCACCCACATCAAATCTTTTTATAGCAATGTACAGCAGGCAGGGGGCAAGGTTGAGAGGAGGAAGGCATCTGATCCAAACTCGCTCTAATGTGCCCTGGATTGAGCAGTGTAACGGATGGATATATCTGGGACAAAGACTCTGGTATAAAATGCATCCACTTAAAGGGGTTGTCTCACTATAGACATTGATGGCATGTTGATAGGATATGCTGTCTACATCTGATACATGCGAGTCCCACCTCTGGAACCTGCACCTATCCTGAGAACAAGCAACAATAATCTCTGCTTTCAATGGAAAGGTGGTTGGAACCTTTCCATTGAAATTAATGGGAATTCAGTGTACAGTCCAGTGTGCTGTCCGGCTTCGCTTGGGAGCCCCTTGATTTCCCCTTTTTGAAAAAGAACAGGGGCTGCTAATTTGGGGGCCAGTATTTATGGACCTGTCATCTTGGTGCTAGGCGGGTTGTTAATGGGTTAAGGGGGAACCCTTTAAAGGGGGTTTTATGTTCCATCATTTGGAGCCTTTTATAGGGTTTGTAAGCAGAGCTTATAAAAGGGAGGGATTTTCTCCTCCCAAAGGGGGGCATCTTCTCTCTCCAGTCACCCCCAAATTATGTGAAATTCATTTGTGTGAGCGAACAAAAACCATACCTTTATCTTTGTTTTTTCATGGGACTGCCAAATCCTCTCCTGTGCAGGACCACTGTTCGCTTTCATAAACCAGAAACCCCCCAAAATTTTTCCCCTTCTCCTCTTTCTCCGGCCTCGGCGAACCCACGGGACCTCCCCACTTCCAACCTTTAAACAAACGACCATTCCTTAAACTATCATTAGGTTACAAGGGCCACAAGCTTATTTTTGTCCCCACCTGTTTAACATGATTTTTGAAAGGAAAAAAACTCTTTTAAAAGGTGGGGTCTCACCATCAATTCATCTTCCTAAATCCTGTTTTCTAGTTCATTTTTGAATTTCGGGTTTTACGATTTCTATTCCTCAAATGAGTGCTGAGGACACAGGTCTGATCTATAGGACCTAAGAGCTGATGCAGCCCATACAAGAGAGGATTAAACTTGGGAAAAGGTAGGACAATGTTTTTGGGCACTATTGCAAAAAGGGCTTGTTTTTGCAAGATCTTTAAAATAAAACATTTGTATGGGACAATCCCTTTAACCCGTAACTGTCCCGGGGTAGGATTCTTTCTTTTTTTATAATGAGGCTTGGGAAAACAGAAAAATTTTTTAAAATGTTGTTTTTAATAAAATTCTCTTTTTATCAGCAATCAATAGCCAATTTAAAAAAATTTATCAAACCTACACAGCAGCCCCTTACTGTTTGTTAAGGCGCTAAAAAACTTTTAAGTTTATGGGTTTTTCAAAATCAACAGGAGTGGACAAAAAAAAAATGCCTGCATGTTTATTAGATCTATCCACCGCTCAAAAGTTAGGGATATTTGGCTTTTGGTTGAAATTTCTAGATAAACGTACCATTTCTTGAATTTTTTCTTGGGCTCAGCGCATGCTGCGTTTTTTGTCCTTCGACGGAAGGGGGGAACGGGGCATTAACCCTGTTTTTATTTTACTATGTGGGGGGGACGAGGCCAACGTGCATTGAAAAAGTCTCGTTTTTTTTCATTTTCTTAAAAAAAGGTTTTTAAATTTTAATGGATCGAAGACACAGGCGCTGTGCTTTTTCAAGTCCAAAAACAGAAAGTATGCCTTGTTTTACAATGTATGTCAATGGAAAATGGATCCTAGTGCTTGTTGCAAACGTATACCATAAAAAAATTTTAAAAAAACCTGGGCCCAAAATTCAAATAAAAGGGAAAAAAAAGGTGAAAAAATAGAAAAGCAAAACAAAAAAAAAATTTAAAAATTTAAGTTTTCAAACTTTATGCCCCCCAAACACTGAACTTTTAAACCATACTTTAAAACTTTCTAAAATTTTGGGAACGTATGGCCCAAACGCGGGTGTGCACTAAAACCTTTAAAAAAAAACAAAATGAGACCATCTTTTACCTTGAGTATCCCACTGCCCAAAACGGGCCCCAGGTGTTTCAAGTACTATTTGTAAACCCTTTTTTGACTTTTTTTTAATGATTTTAGTTAAAAAATTCACTACAGGGGGTTTGACCCCCTGAAACCCCCCAATAAAGTTTGGGGGGGATCCATGTTAAATTTGGGATTTAAACAGTCCTCTCACCCCAGGGCGGTTCACTTTTTTGAAATAAATGAGACCAAGGCCATTTTGGAAGGGGCCCCACGAGCTTAGAGGGTCACAGGTGTCATCAGCAGGTTGTAAAAAGATACAGAGAAAACTGGAAGAGTCACAGAAGGAAAAAAGAAGTGGACGTCCTTTACTCCATAAACCAATGATGCCCCATTCACTGTAGACAATTCCTGCAGAACCGGATGATGAAATTCCCCCACAACCCCACACTTTAAATGGAGGTAAAGGGGCAACCAAGATTATGTCAAAACAAATTGGAACCCCATAAAAAAAAATTTTTATTTTTAGTCCGGGAAATTAAAACCAAAAGCCAAATATCCCTAACTTTTTGTGAGTGGTATATGTGTTTATGGGATTGAGCTGCACCCAGTTTTGGACAAAAAATGCTTTTGGTATTTTGCCATTTAAAAAAACCAAAGGGGGTGGAAAAAAAAAGATAACCAGAACATAGACATAGCAGGAACATGTTTAAATTGATAAGAAAAGGAGGGGAAAAAATCCAGAAAGAGACTATAATAAAGCAAAAGAAAACCGACCCATAAAACTTTTTTCTGTTACAAAATCAAATTCTGCCCCAAAAATTCAAAATTTTTTCCCACATCTGGTCTCAGGCTGAAACATTTCTATTGCATCAGCAGCTAATTTTTCCAAAAATAAAAAACCCCATTAAAAAGAGGGGGTTGGAGGGGGATCCCTTAAAGGGTATCTCTGAAACCTTTTTACGCAGAAAAAATTTTTAAATTTTGGGGCTCGTTCTTGAGATAGGTGCAGGTGTGGGCCCTCATTTTGGAACCTATCACCCTTAAGGAAAAACCCCGGGATCCCACTGTGTGAAAAATTTTTAGAATTCATTTCCTTGTTAAACAATAATCTAAAATGTTAAAAAAGTAAAAGTAAGCATTCAGCTTTCTAGCTACGTGTACATAATTATTATACAATTAAAAGAAAATAATAAAAAGTTTGCATAACAATTGTTTGAGTTATTTTTATCTGTTAAAAAAAAATTTTAAAAAACTCAAAATTTTACAAAACCAAACATTTCACATTTCCCCCTCCCCCCCCCCCCCCCCCAAAAAAAAAAATCAGTAACTAATATAAACCCAACTTTTCTTTCCCAATAACAGTCAAAAAACCCTTTTTCCCACCCAATGGATGCAGTTGCGGGGTTCTGTAATATGATTTACACGGGGGGGAACAAGGGGGTTTATTGGTTTGTTTTTCCCTTTTTGTTTTCATCCCAAATTTCCTTTTGTTATTTTAAATTTGCCCCTTTTATTTCTAAAAAACATTCTTTGTGACCCTGTTGACTATTTGCAACAAAACGTTTAATGGTTCTGTGATCACGCCCCAAAAACTTGAGAAATTTTCAAAGGGGGTGTTTGCAAACCCCCCCTTGAAAAACAAAGGGCTAAATGTCCAAAAAAATTGGGGTCCCCCGCGGCATTTTTTGGGTGTTTTTTCGGGGTTTTTAAAAGTGCGGCAGAAACTCCGATCCTCTAAAAAAATCTCGCATAGTAAACTCAATGCACCTAAAAAGGCACTTTGCGCCTAAATAGGAGCACTGTGCAAATCGAGGCACACAGCATATCATTGGTAGTGTTTGTAATGCACCTATCGAGGCGCATTGCGTGACAGTGGCGCAAAACATATCATTACTAGTGTATGTAATGCGCCATTGTAAGGCACCTTAAAATGATACGCTGTGCGCCTCCATAATGCAATGTGTTGCGCCTAGTTTTGGTGTACGATAGTTCATTTAGATCGAGAATATGGCATCAAAAGTGTTTTTGCCACAAAATTGACCAAAAAAGTGGCGTATTGGGACATGTCGCCTTATATTTTTGGCTTTTCAGCGTCGGTTTTGGTTCCTTTTACCTAAGGAAAACAAGCTGTCTAGTAATTCTGCACATATTGATATAGGATTAGTTAGGATATGCCTCATCCAAAAAGTATTCAAATTTGTAAAAGCTTGTAGTTAGAAAATATGCATAAAAATTTGTTCTACATATTAACATATTTTGAAAAACTCATTTTGGAGCATATTTTACACCAAAATAAGCTTCATACAATTTTCTAAATAACTCTCATTAATTGCAATGTAAAATATATGTGGTCTTTCACATGCACCATATTTTACAAGCCTGTTTGCGGTGTTTACTTAGAGACTATTTTACTCAAGTAAATTTAAGTGCCTTGTCAAATCTTGAGGCGTTTACACGTGTATAAAAATCACCACAGCAAACAATGGGAGAAATGGACTTTTCAAAATGCACCTCTAATGAAGCGTTAATTGAAGCAGATTTTGATTTACTCTTAAATATAACATTATAATTGTGCCCACAGTGTGGAGAAGCCATAAATGTGGAAGATGGAAAAATTCCTTTAAATAACTTGCAAATGTAACTTCCAAATGAGTTAAAGTAGATGATGTTTAGAATGTGTTAACCTATTGAAAAAAAAATTGTATAACTCAATAAAGAGATACGGAATAATGGTCCTGCAGTTATGATCTCTTAATAGCTAACTGACATAAAAGAGATGGTGTGAAAGCTTACTTTGCTATGCCATCGTTGATGAACAGATCTAAGTATCTAAAGGGAATATATATATATATATATATATTATACATACATATACACACACATATAAGGAGGGGTGTAATATGTGGATGTAGAAAAAGAAAATAGGGCTTAGAAGGTAGTAAGGATATTTTAATAGTGTAAGGGCATGTCCCCACGGCAGAGGACAAATACCGGTCGGTTTATCCGACTGGTATTTGTCCTGTTTTAGTGCTGTCAGCACGGCCACGGGGGAACGGCTTTTCTCCGCGATTAGCGGAGAAAAGCCCTTCCCATTGACATGCACATATTCTGTCCGGTGCAAGAATGTGCATGTTCGATCTTTTTCGGGCGGGCGGAAAACCCATGCAGTGAGGACTGCTGCACGGGTTTTCCATAGAGCACAATTGTGCTCATTTTCGGCCGGTTTTTCAGGCGATCATACTGAAAAACTGGACGAAAACCCTTGCCGTGGGGACATGCCCTTACAAGGTTTTAAACAAAACTTAATGCAAGAGTTGAACTTTCTCTATGTAAAATTTACTTTCCCAGTTGCTTTATATGGAAGAAGGCAAAATTCTTGAAGAAATATAATCTCCATTTATAACTTATTCACGAGCAATACAGCAAGTTACATGCTGCCTGTTAAGGGGCTGTTCACATTGGACGTTTACATTAAAAAGAAGGAAAAACACAGTTAAGCTCCCAACATATTGGGCGACACGCATGAACGGGGCTGCGCCAGTTATCTGGTGTCTTTTCAGACCGATATCAGGCGCAGAAACCTTTCGAAACTTTTTTAAAAAAAACCCCAACCCCCTTTTCGGCCCTTATTTTCCCCGGGCTGGGGGGAACCCCGGCCCCACTAAAAACCGACAACACTAAGATTTTTTTTTAGTTTGCTACGGCAAATTCGGGGGTCATTTGGGGGAACAGGTGGGGACCCAATTTCCCCCAAAAAAAATGGTTTCCCTTTGACCCAAGAAATGTCACAAGCCTAAATGCACTGGATTTATTCCCCGGGCTATTTTTTGCCATAAAATTTTGGCTTTTAAAACCCAAATTTCTACATGCCCCAAAATGTTTTAATAAAAGCTAAAGAAAGAAACGGGGCCTCAATCACTCGGGAAAAATATGGAATCCTTTATGAATACACAGTGAGATTTCATGATTTTTTGTTAACCCAAACCCCCAACATTAAAATAAAAATCCAATGCTGCAAGAGGGTTAATGAAATTCCAAGGATTTTGACACAGGAGAGCTTCCATCCCAAAAGGCATAAAAAAAACCCTTCCAAAACGCCCCTGTTCTTTTTTATTATTCCTATTAAAACAGTGTTTTGTTTCACATGCAAGGGTAGTACAGGGGGGCAGGGGGTCAAAAACCGGGGCCCCCGACCCTGTTTTCCCACTGCAACCCCGCCCCCACTGCGTCTCTTTGAAACAACCCCCAAAATCGCAACTGCAATTTAACACAGCACCGGCAGGTCTTACTGTGCCCGGAGGAGAAGACAGGGGAAGAAATTTTCGGGGGGGCACGCAGTAAGTCAGAGAGGTTCCACGTCTGCTTGCTCCAGCCTCCTCCCACCAGCCTGCCCCTTCTCCTGCACAGTAAGGGGCTTTTCCCCCACAGGGCAAACACCGGGCGGTTTCCCGGACGGGATTTGTCCCATTTGCGGCCAGAAACCGGCGGAAGATTGTCTACAAATGTTTTTTTTTTTTTCGGCCAGACCCCGGGGGGAAAAAACCCGGGCAAAAACCGGCATGGGGGCACCACGGGGTTTTTCCCCAAAAGGGACCATTTTGCCATTTTTCGGCGTTTTTAGGTGGGGTGAAAAACCCAAATGGCTAAAAACCCCAAAAACCGGAGTGGGGACCCTTCCCAAGAATAAATTCATTTCATTCACAGACAACTTTTTATGGTACACATATATTAAATATGTGTGTCCTGTAATGGTTTTATACCTATAGTACTTGAACTGGCCCATTGGGGGACTGCTGGGACTTTTGGGATTACTACAAACTGTGTGAAACTACAGGGAATACCTACATAAAGTATAAATTTTTTAATGTATTTGTGTGTATTCTGGACTTGTAGTTGACTGGCCCCGCACCGTTTTATTAACAATGCAACATATAAATAAAAACCCGTATAATACAAAAAAATCCTCTGTTATTTTAAAAAAAATAGCAAATAAGTACAACCAATCCCTTACCCCCCCAAAACCCAAACTCCATTTAACCAAAAAAAATTAAATTTTAAAAATATATAAATAAATATTATAAAATACACACCACACACCCAACATACCCCAAAAAACCCATCCCCCAACAAACCCAAAAACAAACCTCAATGGGGCCCAGGTCCCCAGCTACCATCGGCCCGGCGACCAAAAATCCCCGAAGGGAAAACCACCATTACCCCCAGACATACTCCACTGGCTCGGGGGCCCAAAAGCCATACTCTATGGCTCCGCCATTTTGCTCCTCCGGGATAACACCCTGAAGGAGCCCACCTTCGCCGGGCAGACCCAATACCAAAATGCTGAGGGAGTCCTATCCTGAAGGACTCCCTCCCCAATTATTCATCCCAACCCCAAGAACCTCAGCCGCCTACGGCCACCATGACAAGCGAACATTCCCCCTCCCCCTTCTGACACAGAGCAACGATACCCACTTTATGGGCGGGTGGGCGGGACCATTCACTCCCACGCCGTGCTGTCTGCTCCTCAGTGCCGATGGGCGGGGTTTAAATAACCTCGTCCGCACCGTTAGCCACGCCCCCGAACGCTGAGTGTGCTCCGGACACGCCCAGCGAGCCGGGTCATGTCGCGCCTCCCCCGAGGGGGGCGGGGCCCGGTCCGGCGCGTCACTTGACCCAGAGGCATCGCTGAGATAGCTTTGCCCTACGCACCCGTCATGTCATACTTACCACCGGACCACACACCCCTTCCCACCTTCTTCTTCCCTTGTCCCCTTGCTCCTGTGGCCCCACCAATAACGACACCAACTACCGACTTGGATTGAATTGGCCACAGCACCCCGTTTTATTACAATAAAACATATAAATAACAACCAGTATAAATACAAAAAACAATCCCTAATGTATATATTATTTATATATATATATATTATAAATATATAATTTAATATATATAAGCAAAAATGTACAACCACATACCCTTACCCAAAACTCCATTTAACCAATAAATAAAATTTTATATATTATATAATATATATTATATATATATATATATATAATATATTTAATATATAATTTATATATTTTTGAGCTTGCACAGCTCTGGGATCACATCACAAGTCCTTCAGGCATGGGACAGAGGCAGATATCTGGTACAAACTTTTCTTGCTTCCGTGTGTTTATTGCACCACAGAACAAAAAAGTATGGCAATACATGCACAGCAAACTTATAAACATAAACAAAACTCCTGCTTGTCGGAGCGCTTACTATACATAGGTGTAGTTCCCTCACTAGCACCTTGGGGTAACTGTGTAGCAGACACTGGTTTCCAGCAGTGTGAACGTCTCCAGCCCAGAAGGTAGACTGGAGATACAGCCAACACCCAGTCAGCTTACCTGCTGACCTTATATACAGCCGGGAAATCCCGGAGTGGACCCATGGGGAGTAACCATGCACCCTGCTCTATGCTTACTCCCAATGAAAGGCCGACCCGGGAATGGCTGGTAGCCATACTAACAGACAACTTAAATGTATGTCGACAATCTGTACTGCCGACACCTATTTAACAATGGCCTTTCACTCCACCAAGGCTCCTTACCTTGGTGGCATGTACCCTTGCTCTCTCCAGGCATACGCCCAGAACCTGGCTGGGATATACACTCCATTGCAGCCCTTTCCCCAGCTGCAGCCTTTACATAAAATATATGTATATATACACACCCAAAACACTATCCCCAACAACCAAGACACAACCGTCGATGGGGCCGAGGTCCTTGGAGCTACCATCGGCCCGGCGACCAAAAATCCCCGAAGGGAAAACCACCATTGCCCCCAGCCATACTCCACTGGCTCGGGGGACAAAAGCCATACTCTATGGCTCCGCCATTTTGCTCCTCCGGGATAACACCCTGAAGGAGCCCACCTTCGCCGGGCCAAACCCATACCAAAACCGAGGGAATCCTACCCCCGAAGGACCCCCGCTCCCCCAATTATTCATCCCAACCCCAAGAACCTCAGCCGCCACTGTGAGCGTGACATGACCACCTCATGCACGCGACACCCCCACCACACCTAGGGCTCTTTCAATAGCCTCTTGCAACCCGAGGGCCCACAAATCCAGCCCGACAGCCGTCAGGTGAACCCCATCCCGTCTCCAGAAATTGATTTTGCCTGACTCCAGTTCCGGATGCCGCACCAACACACCCCTATTCTGGGCCACAAACTTTGCTATCCGGGCCTATTAAACTTAACCTGTGTGCGATGTAGGCTGGTCACTGAGTGAGACCCCCTACACCGGTGTCGGAATACAATGTCCGACCAAACTATCACCAAATTTGTATAGGATGACCATAACCGTAACAGGTCATGCTTCATATTCCGAACCAATTCCCGAGACGTTAGGGACCCTAAATCATTGCCCCCAACATGTATCACCAGGATCTCCAGGGGCCTGTCCCACTCCGCATACCGTAAAAACTCTGGCACGATCCCCAGCCACCTCATACCACGTCGTCCAATCCATCGAATTGTCGCCACATCCCGGGAAAAACCCAGTTGCCGCCCGTCTGGTCATACATCCGCTCTCTCTGCGCCCCAAAACACATACGAATGCCCCAGAATCCAAACCAACCGCGGGCCAGGAGCTAGAAGAAAAGGAAATAAGCGCAAATAAAAAACCAACCAACACATCTCCCAACCCCCCTTATTTAACGGCTAGAACCCGCAACCAAATGAGGGCGAACATAAATCTTAAACCTGTCCCACCTGCCAATTCTCCGCACCAAGTTCGGATTTAAAACTCAGCCAGTGGCCTCAGTTGCCCCCCCGGGGGGGTGTGGCACAAAATCCGGCCTTCAAGTCCCAAACCCCGCCCCAAACTCTAGGAACACCGTGAAAAACGAAAACCTGACAAATATGACCCATTTTCTGCACAAGGACAGGTCCTCTACGCCCCTGTAAACTTCAAAAATCCCGGAAACATTTTCAAAGGGACACAATGCCCCTTGTACCCTACCAAAAAACCCCCCCGCTTTCCCCCGCCAACTGGTCACCTTCGATCGTTTTGAGCCAAAAATCAAATCTTTCCCCCCGGGGTCCAAGGCCCCGACGACTCAAACCCCCCATCCCTCTTCCACTGGGAAACAACCCCCCCAACCGCAATGACCAAAAAATGCCAGTGGGAAACCCAAAACAAATAAGGATACTGAACGGGAGTTTGCCACGCCACAAATCCCCCCCAGCCGCCTAACAGGGCAAAGAAAACCCGGGGCGCCGTAAAACCCTACCCCCCGGGCCCGTTTTCAAACCCCCCAAAATGCCCGGGGAAATAAAAAAAAACCTTAGTAACCCCTCCTCCTCCACCAGTAAAAACCGAAACCAGCTCCGAATAAATTTGGGAAACCCCTTTACCGGGCGACCACCCACGCGATGTACGTGCCCCACCAAGCACAGCAGCGCCCCCAAACTCATCCCCCCTCTGAGGAAATTGAACCAAAAATTTCCCCAACCATCCATCCAAAAACCCCAAGCCGCTTCAAAAGCATGCCAGGTCCCCCTTCCAGCGAAGCACAAATAAATGGCAGCATCCCGGGGGCCACGTTCCAAGATATAGGGCACACCCCTCTCCCACCTGCCGCTGTTGGGGCCAGACCCTGAACCCTCCCATTGAAACAAAAGAGAGCCCCCCCCACTTCAATCCCCCCGGGAAACGTGCTTCGCCACCACCCAAGATTCAGTTCCAAGCAACGGAGCACCAATAACGAAGAAGGCGAACTACCGGGGGGGGATCACCTAAATTGTTGAGGGCCTGAACCCCCCCAAATTGAAAACAATGAAACCTGACTTTCTGTCTCTAAAAACCGGCCCCCCCCACAGCTCCACGGCCCCACAAGGGGGAAAAAAAGTTCCAGAAAACCCAAGTTCCTTACCAAAGGCAATCCCCCCATGAGTCAGGCCAGGGGCCCCGCGCACCACTCATGCCGCAAAAAGCTCCAAAACCCGTGCTACCCCTCCCCCCCCGGGAAAATTTTTCCCCCCTCCTGATTCCACCCCCCCCCCCCATCAAAGGAGCGTCCATTATACTTTGCTAAAAAAGGGTTTCCCCAGACCGCCAAACCTCTCTATGCTTACATTCAAGCGCACAAAAGATGCGGCTTCGTCCCCCCCAGCCCACAAAAACCCCCCCCCATTGGCTAATCCTGCAGGCGAAGTTGGGGCTGCCTAGAAAACGACGCAGCCCTGCAAAGATAAAAATTCCCCAAACGCCCCACCCGCTGAACTTCCTCCTGCAAAGACCCACTTATCCACCGGGAACCACATCCATGGCAAAAAATCATGCAAATAATAATCCCTGTTAAACAAAAACCTTTACTTAGATTGTCTAAAATAATATCAAACACCCCTAAATTAACACCAAACTTTTATGATATTCATACCGTGTACTATCCTCAGTGGAGTAAAACGCCCTGATAAAAGCCTCCCCTTTATTGACAGCCGTATCACTACATGCGTGCATAAACACCTTTAACCCTTATCCCCAACGCGTTTCCCCATGTATTTCTGGGGGTTTATCAGGGGATTCAAAAACTCTACTTGGGGAAAAAAAAAGATTACACTAATTTAAAAGCATATATACAACCATACATTCACCATTAAGGTTAGATAAAAACGATACTTACTTTTAGGCGCTAGGTTAAACACATGAGTCCTGCGTCCCGGGATGTTTTCACCCAATAGTAGGGGTACACTCCTGGCAACCCCATCGATGCAAATACCCAGAAAATTTAAAAAAAGAACGGGGCCCCCTCGGTTTCTCTGCCGCCAGAGGGACCCCCAAACGTCCCGCCACCCAATTCAGCGATTTCAACAACGACCCGCAAACTGGAAACCCCCGGACCAACACACAAAAATCGTCTAGGGAATGAAAAGATGGGAATTTAACCCGACACATCCCCATACCCACTCCAAAAAAGGAACGAACGCCTCAAAACGCGCAGGACAACGAACAGCCCATCGGGAGGACCTATCCACAAAAAAACTCCCACCCCAAAAAAACCCCAACAAATGAACATTCGCATGAGGGGGCAATAACAAAAGGGCCGATTAAATGTCTGCTTTTGCCATCAACGACCCCCCCCCCAACAAAACACCGGGGCCCATAAAGGACGGTAAACTCCCGAAAACAACTCCGGGACTATCCGTCATAACCGCCCCCCCCTTTGGGAAAAAAAGGTGTTTAAAGAGCCGAAACTTGTTGGGCTTTTTTTTTCCCCACCCCGGGGTGACCCCACCAGATGGGGAAAAAGGAGGTTTTGAAAAAGGCCCCCCTCCCCCCTAGGACACCTCCTTGCTAATTTTTTCTCCGACCCACCGTGGGCTCATAAGCGACTTCAAATTTTTAAATTTAAAAAGGGAACCGGGTGCGGAGGGGGGGACCCTGAACCCAAACGCAAAACCCCTCCTGCAATAAGGGGCGCCCTTGCCCCATCCCTAAACTGGCCAGAAACCTCCATTCGTGAAAACCTCACTGGGTCACTCCCATAGTTTGGGGTTCCCTTTTACCCCCCCTTTTTTGAAGCACCGGGGAAACCCATGGGAGGCGGCTCCCGAAAAAAACAATTTTTGCCCAAATTTAACCCGTTTCCCCAAAAAATGCCCGCTGTTTTAAACTGCCCAGGGGGCCCCCCTTTGACCCCCCCTTAACCCCAGACCCAGCCCCGCTGGGGAACCCTCCAGAAAGGGCGGCCCAAACTTCTTTGGGGGCCAAAAAACCTTAAACCCCACAACCAAAAATTTTTTAGGGGCCCAGCAAATCGACGGCCCCTTTACCGTTTTTTCCCTCCCCAAAACTGCTCATCATAACGCAGCCAAGCCAGCATCCGTATGCCCGCTGCGCCCCCCCTAATCGACCCTGAAAAAAAAACAGCGCCAAAACATTTTTTCCAGGCCCTTTCCCCCCCAATCACCCCTTGCCAAAAAGGGGCAAACGTTTTGAAACCCAAATTTTGGTAAACTTCTCAAAATCAAAACCCCAAACCCTCTTCTTCTCCCCTTTTTTTTGGCTTTTTTTCCCTTTTTTCCCCCTTGCCCAAATTAAATTTTTCCCAAAGGGGGGAAGGGGGGAAAAACTAAAACGTATTCTCCCCCCAAACCTTCTCACACATTTTCCTTCTTAAAATGCCCCCCCTAAACGGGCCCTGTCACCCAAACCGAAAACTCCTACCCCCTGCTGCCCCTTGTCAGTTTGCACGGTTTCCGTAACACCCCCGCTTTTGGCCCCGACAACCCGGAATCCGCCTCCAAAACCCCCCGGGCCCTAACCGCACCACTGCTACCCCAAGGGGTTGAAACCCACGCCCCTAACGGACCCGGGACCCCCAAAAGGGACCCCCCCACCTCCATTCGGGCCAGCAATGTTTCGCCCGGGGCCCCCGGGCCCCACCTGCTTCTACCCCAAACCCCCCGGCTGCGCCCACCCCCCAAAAATTTGCCCCCCGGGGCCTTGTGCTGAAACCCCACCCCCTAAAAACTTCACCCCCCGGGGAATCGCAAAAAGGCAGTGGAAACGAACCAGACAAAGATGTGTACTCACCACCCTCGGGGGCGCGGGGAACCCCACCAGCCTTCCCTAAAGGGTTTTTTTCGCCCGTCGCTTGCTGAAAATCCAGTCGCTGCCGTTGCCCACACCCCGGGGGTCCGGGCCTTAGCCCCCTAAAGGGGAGGCCACCAGCGCAGCCCGGGGGGGGATCCGCCCCCCCTCCCACCCGGGAGCCCGGGTGATGCAAGGGCCCCATCTCAGGGAAGGCCCCCGGGCCCCGGTTTGTCCCGCCCCCTGCCCGCCCCCCGGGGGCCCCTTTTGCCCCCCCTTGGCACCAAAATCCCCCAAATTATCCCCCCCCCCCCCGGTCCCGATTCCCCCCCCGCCCCCCCCCTTTTTAACCCCCCCTGGCCCGGGCCCCGGGCCCCCCCGAACCTATCATGGGCCGGGGGGGTTTGACAGGTCCGCTCCCCCCCCCCGCAGGCTCGCGGGCCCATTTGGTTTCCCCCCGGGGCCAAGGGACCGCCCCCGGGAGCCCTTGGGCGATCCCCCTGCCCCGGAAAGGGGCCCCCGGCGGCGACGGGCGACCCCTCGGTCACAGTCGGGCTCACCTTTTGCGGGGGCCCTGGCCCCCCATCTCCCGGTTTCCTCCCCTTTTTTTTCCACCTAAAAGAGCCCCCAAAAGGTCCTGCCCCCCCGCCCCAAAGAACCAAACGCCCCTCCCACACACCCCCCCTTTTTGGGCCCGGCCCCCAACCAACCCCCCTTAATTCTCCACCTGGGTCGGCCATGACTGGGGCACCAGGGGGGATCCTGTACCTTTTCACTCCCACCCCGCGCTGCCCTTTTTCCTCATTGCCGAGGGGCCCGGGGTTTAAATAACCTTGCCCGCAGGGTCCGCCCCCCTTTAAGCCACCCCCCCCCAACCCGCTGAGTGCGCCCCCGGGACAGGGCCCACGACCCGGGGCCCAGTTGCGCCTCCCCCGGGGGGGGGCGGGGCCCGGGGCCGGGAGCGCACGGGAATTTTCCCCCAAACACAGTCCCCGGCCTAATACCATCACCAAACAAAAAACTGTATTAAACTATAACCAAAAGGAAAAGGGTGCCCCCACGGGCTCTTGGCAGAAAACCCTTTTTCCCAGGCTAAAAGAGTTGGGGGCTGCAACTCTACCCCTTATAAAAACCCGGATATACCTGGATTAATTGACACCCCCAAACCCCCCGCCCAAGACCTCACCCCAAAAAACAAACCACCCTTTGCAAGGGGGGTTTTTCAAAACCCTAAACAAGAGATTTTTTAGATTTTGACACTTCAAAACCCTGGTTGCTTTATTTGGCGCCTTTAAGGAAATTCTTGGGCAGAAAACCTTCCCCTATTACCAGTCCAGACCCTCTTTTATACATCCTCCTCCCCCCTGTTTCAGCCTGGGGTTTGGGAACACATCTGGACATAAGGCAGGTACCCGGGAAAAGGCTCACATTTTTCTTTGGGTCCCTACCCGGGGTGTTTTTAAAACCGTAAATTTTACCCGCAGGGCTAAAAACCCACTTGTGACCCTTCTTTTTTTTTTCCTTTTTTCCCTCACACATCCTTTTTAAGGGGCGTGTCTGGGGATTTAATTTAAAAAATTTCCCCGGCCCAAAGGGCATTTTAAAAGGGAACCCATTCTAGGGCCCCTTTAAATGCAAAGGCCTCTTTCTCCACAAATGCATTTTTTTTCTCATGGTCTCAATTTTCCATTTAAAATATAGTACTGGGGGGTTTCCTCCCCTTTTCCGAAACCTGGGGCATTTAACCCCCCCCTATGGCACATCCGACACAGGGGCCCAAAAGGGACAAACCCTTTTTTAAAAGGGTGGGGGGTTAAATTGCAGGCGGGGCACACAGTGGGTTTTTTAAGGGTCCTGAAGCTTTTAAGCCTGGGGTGTCCACTTACCCATAACTAAATTTTTTATCTTTTTTTGGGACATAAACGGGGCGCAAGGGGCCCAAAATTAGGTAAAAACCCTTTCTTTATTACCCCTGAAATTCCCCCAAAAAAGGGCACCAAAACTTGCTTTTTTGTTCAAAAGGCTGAGGCCACTCTATGGCTTAAATTTTTGGGTGATTTGGGGTTTTAAACTAATCCACGGCCTTAGGTCCCCCCGGGTACTTGGCCTCCTCAACCCCAATGGCACATTTTTTTGGGGTTTGGGCTGTAACCCTGCCCCCAAGCTAATGAAAGGGGCAAATCGGGGGAAAAAGGGGATTCCCAATCTGGATTTTGGGTTTGATTATTTCATCCAATAGGAAACATACTAAAGGGGGGGGTCTAAAAACTCTATCCAAAACCCTCGGGAAAGGGGGGGCCCGGGGTGCCCCAGGGCCCCCCAAAGCAACCCCAACATTTGGGAAACACCCCACCCCGGTGGGGGCAAAGGCAGTTTTTTTTTCTTTGGCCCCTCTGTTAAGGGGTTTTGCCAATACCCCTTGGGGTTAAACCAGATTTTGTTTTTATCCCCGTGCTTTGCCCATCTGTGGAAAAGGGTTCACCCCCGGGGCTTGGGTACCCCAAAAAACTTTAAATGGGCGTTTTATTTTAGGGAAGCCCAAACCCTCCAGCTGCTGTCGGGCTTGGGATTAAAAACTAGGGGGCGGACCCCCGGCTAGGGGGACTCCTAAATTTAAACCCCAAATTTACAGCTTTTTTTCCACCTCTTCAAGAAAAAACCCTTTCTCCTGGCCTCGGGTATTCTTTTGGGGCTTGTTTAAACCCCCTTCCCCGGGTTTCGGAAAGGGAATTCCCCATGTTTAAATTGAGGGGGGTTACCCCGGGGTTTAATCCGATTAAAACCCCTTGTTTTTAAACGGGAATGCCTTTCCTGGGTTTTTTGGGGAGTAAAAACCAAGATTCAGCTATTTGGGTCCCTGGGGCAACAAGGGTTCCTTGGGCCCGCTGCTCCGGGGGGGTTTAGGTTGCGGCGGCAATGTCGCCCCGCTCCTTTCCTCCCTTTTTAAAAATTAACATGGACCCCTTGCTCGGGGTTTCCCTTTTCCCCCGGCCTGGAAATTTAAAGTTCACCTCTTTTAATTTTTCAATTACCTAAAAGGGCCCTTTTCCCAAATTGGCAAAAAATTTGCTTTAAACCCGTAGGGTTTAAACACCAGAACAGGGCCCCCCTGGTGCAAACAAACGAAATCCGGGCTATGGTTAAAAACCCCCCTTTGGGGGCCCCTCCTACCGGGAAGCCATATGCCCTCTAAAATTTTTGGCTTTTTGGGCCCGGGCGTTTTCCGCTCCTGCATTTTTGCCACAGTTTAATAACACCCTATGGGGGGTGGTTTCTTCCCCCAAGCCCCTTTTTTGCTATGTTTTAAAAACCCCCTAGGGGACGACCGAAAACATAACTCAAAGGGGGAAATTTACCCTGGGATTGACTGAGGGACCTAAACCGGAAAGGCAGATAGGAGTTTGGGGGAAGCAAGAAATCCCATTTTTTCCCATTTTTTGCCACCACTTTTTCCCTTTGCATGGCTTTGAGGTCTTATTAAACTCTCTACCAATTTCCCTCGGTCTGGGGGATGGTAGACAGAGGTACGCAGTTGTTTTTTCTTGGAACCCGTTTGCACGGGTCCTTCATGACCCGGACATAAAGGGGGGAAAACCCCCATCAGAAGTTGTTCCCCCGTAACCCCACCCTTTTTAAACACCTGCACCACCCCTTTGCAATGGGCCTTGGGTGATTGTTTTTACCCCAAGGGGGGGTTTGCTTCCGGGGACCTTTGGCATAGTCCATGACAGAAAAGAAAGGTGGCCCCAAGCAGACTTGACAATAGGACCCACCAAATCCCTGGCTATTCTCTCGAAAGGGGACCTCAATAAATTTGGGGGGGATCCAGAGGACTACGGGTAAAGTTTGGGCTAGGGGGCCGAAGCTTTGGGGGTCTGGGGGGGACTCAAAAATAAATCCTTTTAAACCCCCTTAGAACTCCTGGGGCCCCCAAAAAACCGTTGCAGGGTTCTTTCATTAATTTTTTCGACCCCCCAGATGCCCTCCCCATTAGGTAAACTAAGGGCACAGCTCTAGTACGGGCCTTCTATAAATTTTATGGGCCACCATTCTCCACTACTCTTCTCCCTCTTTTTACTTTATATTAAAAGGGTTTCCCTTTTAATTTGTCATGTAGGGGGGTGAAAGTCTGGTGCAGGCCTCCACCCGGTTTTTTGTCCCAAATTAATTTTTTTCGTTTTCCCACTCCCGGGAAGTATAGGATCTTTTTAAAAACTCCGCCCCAAACTGGTCCTTTTTTACCTCAAAAATCATGTTTTATTCGTCACTAAAGGGGTCTGGACTGCTCTGACCTTTTGAGGACCAAACCCCCCCATGGGGCTCAACTTCTTTCCCCTTTTCCCCGCCATGACCGAATAGGGAAAAGTTTCCTCCTCAACGGGCTTCACTGACCGGGAGGGTAAATTTGAGACTTTTTTTTTTCCCCCCAATTCCCAAAATGGGGGAAAGTCCCGCCCCAAGATTACATGGCATTAACATGGCACTCCCCCCCAAAAATGTTATGGCCCCCCAAAAAGGGGTAAGGAGTCCAAATATAGCAAATGCGGTACTTGGCCCGTGGCCCCATGAATGCAGGGCCCCCTATAGTTTTTTTCTAGCGGGTTTTTCCCGGGGGCCCCCAACCGCGTTTTTTAAGGGCACCAGACTAACCCGATTTTAACAAAGCCTTAATTTTAAATACCTCCTACGGTTAAAGGGGAAAACCAAAGTTTGTCCACCCCCCGTGTCTGGAAATGCTACACACGCACGCTTTGCAATAGTGATACAGACGGGGTTTTTATATCAGACCTCACATTGCATAAAAATCATCCTTAGTGGGGAAATTGGCGACCATAATTAAACCGGGGATAAGACAAAGGGGAAACTTTTGATTTAAGGGCCTTACTGGTCTCTTAAAGCCCCCCCCCCCAAATTTCCTTCCCGGAATTTTTTCGGGTTTTTTAGAGTGTGGGCCGTCAGTCTCTCCACGGTAACGGGACAACCATAAAAGCGATCGGGGGGGGCCCCTCTTTCCCTTAAACATCTTAAACCCGGTAGGGCCTGTAGATCTCCACGTGGGGGTAGGGGCCCGGCCGGGAAAAATCCTCAGCTCTTTTGCTGCGGTATACCTCTCCACCACTCCACCCTCTGGCAAACGTTCTTGGGTCCTCCAAGGCCAAACCCCTTTGCGCAAGGTTTAAAGGGGGATTTTCCAAATCGGTTCATCCCACCCCGTCCACCATTGGGGGCCCGTCAGGATCTCCGGCTGCAAACCCTCTTGGCAGGGGTAGGGGGTCCCTGCTTTTTAGAGCAGGGGGGGTTTTTTCCAGCTGTAACCCTTTTTGTCCCCCCCGGGGGCCCCCAAACCCAAACCGTGACTCCAAGGGAGTTTGAAATTTTTCCTTTTTCCCGCAGGCCCCCAACATAGCATCCCGTGTTTCCCAGTCATAATTGGGCCTTTTGGGTTCTCCTGAAAAGGAAGGGGGGCCACTGTTCCCCTTTTGGGCCCAAAACTCCCTTTTCGCAGTCATTTTCAAAGGGTTTTTCCCGTAGGGTTCCCCTCATCAGCTGCTGTCATCTTTTTTTCAGAAAAAAGGCTGGCTCTTTAAAGGAGGGGTTTAGGGAGCGGCTCCCACCTGGGGGCCCGTCCTTTTACACTTTGGGGATTTGCTGCACAATCCCCCGGGCTCTCCTGGGCTTTTTCGCTGCTCCTCCCCGTGTAAACCTCAAGTTGCGTGGTCAAACCTGCGGCTTTTTTCCTCCAAACGCTCTTTGGGTGCACTCGGTTCCTCCCGCGCACACGGGTAAACTTCCTTTTTGCAGCCACAGCTTGCAACATTTATCTTTATTTCTTCCTCCATTTTTTCCCAAAATGTAAAAACCCAAAAATTCCCCGTCCCCTTTTTAAAATTTTTAGTTTTAATTTTCGGGGCCAAAATTTAAACCCCATCCTCCATCACTTTTAAGGGTTGGGGACAAGGGGGGTCGGCTCCTGGGTAGAACGGGCCACAGCTCAGGCCCCCCCACAGAAATCCAAAACGACAACAAGGGCTTTTTAAAAATGCCCAAAGACATTTTTATTGTAAGGGGATGTGGTACGGAAAAAAAAAACAAACAAAACATGCCTTCCGGCTCTAAATAAACATCAGGAAATTTTCCCTCTAACACAGTGCGGCCAAATCCCAGTCCCAAACATCCCGGGGTGGAAAAAGATTGGGCCCCCCTGCAATCTGTCAGTTTAATACTCTTTTTTCTTCCTGAAAATTATTGCAATCACAAATTCTTTGGTATTATTACCTTTTAATTTTGTTTAAGGGAAAAACCCAAAAAAATAAATTGTCATAAGCCAAATTGGTTTAAATTCCACAAAAAACAAAAAAAAGGGGGTGGACAAAAGTTTTGACATGTTTGAAAAATCATGTGATCTTTTTAAATTTTGTGTAATTAACAGCATTTAAAACTTACCGTGGCACCTAACATGTTGGAAATAACTAAATCACACTTGCACCCCAGTTAAAATGGTTTAAAAGTTGAATCAACCTTGCCGTTCCTTGTGTGTCCAATTTGAGCTGGGAAAAGAAAGAAGACCAAGAACTTTCTGAGGATTGGAATCAAATTGTGGGGAAGCATGGCAATCTCGGGGCTAAGCCCTCTCCAAAGACCTGATTTTCCTGTTCTCCCGGGCGCATTCCCCAAAAATTTTTAAAAGGGCCCCCAATGGCCCGGGTGGGGCTAACCTCCCTAGATTAACCCCAGGGCACTGGGCAAACCTCCCTAGATGTAAAGCCCATGGCACGTGGCTAACCCCCTGATTTTTAAACCCCAGGGCCCGTGGCTAACCTCCCTAGATGAAAAATGGCCTGGCAACCCCCTTTGGTTTTTAAACCCCCATGGCCCCGGGGGGCTACCCCCCTAATGTAAAGCCCAGGGCACTGTGGAAACCCTCCCTAGGGATTTGGTAAAGCCCATGGCACTGTGCAAACCCTTAAGATGGGGACGGGAAAAGAAAAATTGACGAGAGATTTAACGCAAGATTGTGCGGGGTGGAAAAAAACCCTCGACTAACATCCAAAACAAGTTCAAGCCCCCGGGCCCCGGGGGTAAACAGTTAAAACCCGTACTATCCGTTGGCGTCTGAATAAAGGGACTATATTGGGGATACCCAGGAAGACCCCACTTCTTCCCCCGAGACAAAAAAAAACCCCGGCTGGAGTTTCCCAAAAACTAACCTGAAAAACCCCTAAAACGTTTTGGGAAGAATGTTCCGGTCAAGGAGACAAAAGTAGAGATTTTTTGAGAAAAGGCATAAGCATAGAGTTTACAGGAAAAAAAAAAGAGGCATTCAAAGACTGTGTGCATGGCATTATGAAGTCTGAAGACTATCAACAAATTTTGCAACATAATGTAGGGCCCAGTGTGAAAAAGCTGGGTCTCCCTCAGAGGTCATGGGTCTTCCGGACAATTACCCAAAACACACTTTTAAAAGCACTAGAAAAAAAGTTTTAGAGAAAGCACTGGGACTTCTAAAATGGCCGCACCTGAATCCATAAAAAAACCTGTGGGGGGGGTCTAAAAAGGCGTTTTGGGGAAACCCCCTTCAATTCAGGGGGCCGGGCAGTTTGCAAAAGAAAATTTTCTAAAATTCCACAGAGGATTGTAAAAAAACTCTTTTTGGTTTTGGAAGGTTGTTTCCCTTATTTTGGGTAAAAGGGTTTTGCTCCAAGTATTAGGCTGGGGTGCCAAAAACTTTTGTCCGGCCCATTTTTGAAATTTTTTGGGAAAAAATCAATAATTTGATTTTTTGGGTTTTATTTGTTTTGTGTTTTTTTCATTTCAACAAAATAAAAGAATTATTAATACCCAAAAAATTTGGATTCAATCTTTTCAAAAAAGGAAGAAGAAAACGAAGTAATCTGACGAAATTGCAAGGGGTGCCAATCTTTTGGCCACCAACTGAAATTGTAATTTTTCTATACCCAAGGAAAGTCTCCCACAGGCTTCTTTTGGGAGGGTAACCTGTTTCCCCGGCTGAGAGAAATTTTTTCTGAACTCTGGGCCCCTTATATAGGCGGCACTATGGCCTAATTTAGACACCCCAAACCCCCGGACTTTTCCAGGTGGGGGGGCCCATCCCCCTTTTGCTTATCCCCACTCCGCAAAAACCGCCCCTTGCAAAAAAGGGCTTTTCTAAACCCCTAAACAAGGATCTTTTAGAATCTTGAACGTCTAATTTGGTTGCTGTTTAACCCCGGCGACCCTTAGAATTTGGGCGATATACTTTCCCTTATTACCAGTCCAACATTCGTTACAATATTTTTTTTAATATATTAATTATATATATAATTTTATATTAAATAATTATAAAATATTTATTCATATTTATATATTTACACTTACTTTTTTAGTCAGTGCGAGTATATAATGCTATGCTTAATATTATGTTTTTTAAAAATATTTTTGACCTTTAATATTTATTAATGTGTGTTTAATATTTTATAAAATGCTTTTATATGTTTAAGCTCATAAGTATATCTACAGGTGTCATAAAAAAGTAAGTACATTAAATACGTAATTCGTTTTTGCTACTCTTAGCAACAATCCCCCATACCAAAAATAAGAGCTCAGCATTTTTTTTTTACTGCACTAAAAAAAAAAAAGCTAGTCTAATTGGTTGTTTTTGGGAAAAAGAAACATCACTCAATATTCAGATTACATTGTGTGTTAGCACTTTGTGATCAATAAATGGTTTTGGGGGGTGTGGGTTGGGCATCGGGGCCCCATGTATAAAAAAATGTTTTGGTCAAAGACTTTCCATGTTCCAATAGCAACCAAATCAGAACCCATGCAACCAAATTAAATCATAGTAAACCAATCCGAACCCATAGCAATCAACCCAAAAAAACCCATTTTTGTAACAATAGGAGTGCCCCTTTAATTTCATTTGTGCTTGAAAAAAATGAAAGGGCTCGTTGGTCATTTGGGGTCTGATGGTCACTAGGGCTCTGTTGGTGCTTTGGCTTGATTGGTCCTATGGACTTGATTTGGGCACTATGGTTTTTTTGGGCAGGGCTTGATTTGGGTTTCTAAGGGGAACAAAAAGTCTTAGACCAAGACAGTTTTTTTATAAATGTCCCCTTGGTCTCTTAAAGTTCAACAACACTGCACTGCTGTTGCCCCCATTCCCCCTCCTCTGTCGCAGAAAAAACTTTTTAACCCCTTCCTGACATAATTTTATGGGTCTTTGTATTTTTTCCCCCCTTCCCTTTCCCAGAGCCCTAACTTTTTTTTCTTTTTTCCCTACATAGACGTTGAGGGGGTTTATTTTGTGGGAATGAGATTTTTTTTAATGGCTTATTATCGTATTTCGGTTGATTCAAGTTGGCAATCCAAACATGTAGGGTTTTCTTTTATGTTTTGTGCACAAAAAAAAACAAACAAAACTTACTCTTTAAATTTTCAGCCAATAACTTTTTTTTGTTCGTCCCGGCTGGCTGGGCCGCGGGGGGACCGGGGAATCCCCGGGGGCCCCCCCCGAGCCAGTGGGGCCCCCGGAGGCAGTGCCGTGCTCCCGGCCCCCGTCCGCGTTGTTTTTTGGGGCCGTGACCGGGCGCCCCGAGGCCCGAGACGGCCGGTAGCCGAGGACTAATGTCCCGACCCCCGGGGCTGCCCCCGGGGGGTCAGGGGACAGCGCCCTACGTGGCTCCGCTGATCCCCTGGAGGCTAAAGACGCTAGCCCTTCACCCTGGGGGGCCCCGGCCCCTCTGTGACGTGGGCGGTGCGGGGGGTTCACTTCCCCAGCCGCCTATGCAGGGCGCCAGTGGGCCCGGCGGCCGGGGCAGGAGCCCGAGCCAGGTAAGTGGTGTTTGTTGTTTTTTGTTTTGTTTTTTTTAACTACGGGGGGCCCTGGTCAAGGGGGGGCTCTGATAAGGGGGGGGGGCCTGATACAGGGGGGGTCTGATCAGGGGGTCCCTGGCTACAAAGGGGGTCCTGACTACAGGGGTTCTGGTAAAGGGGGGGGCTGAACAGGGGGTCCCTGGCTACAAGGGGTCCCGGTACAAGGGGGGGCTCTGCAAAGGGGGTCCCTGGGTAAGGGGGCCCGGTTTCAAGGGGCCCCTGGACAAGGGGGCCCCTGGTACAAGGGGGGCCCCCGGCTAAAAGGGGGGGCTTGACTACGGGGGGGTCCCTGGTAAAGGCAGGCCCCGGCACAAAGGCAGGTCCCGGTACAAGGGGGGTCCCTGGAAAAGGGGGGCCCGGGCTGCAAAAGGGGCCCCTGATACAAGGGGCCCCCGGCTCCCTCGGGGGCCCTGATACAAAAGGGGGCCCTGGCTACCTAAGGGGGGCCCCTGGCTACCAAAGGGGGGGGTCCTTGGTTTTCGGGGGGGCCCCCTGGTAAAAGGGGGGGCTCTGACTACTGGGGTCCTTGGCTAAAAGGGGGTTTCCCTGGCTACAAGGGGGGGCTTGACTACAGGGGGTCCTTGGTAAAAGGGGGGGGGGCTCTAACAGGGGGTCCCGGGGAAAGGGGGGGGGGCTCTAAAACCAGGGGGGCCCCAGGCTAAAGGGGGGGGGGGGCTTGACCAGGGGGTCCCCCCGGGTTTAAGGGGGGCCCTGGCTACAAGGGGGCCCCGGGCTACAAGGGGGGGCTCTAACTACAGGGGGTCCCTGGCTACAAGAGGTCCCTGGCTAAGGAGGGGTCTGACTACAGGGGGTTCCCTGGCTACAAGGGGGGGGGTCTGATACGGGGTCCCGGGTACAAGGGGGGTCCTGGTAAAAGGAGGGCCCTGGCTAAAAGGGGGTCTTGATACAGGGGTTTGGCTAAAAGGGGGGGGCTCTGACTCAGGGGGTCCCGGTAAAAGGGGGTCCCTGGCTAAAAGGGGGGGGGGCTTGATCGGGGGGGTCCTGGTACGGGGGGCCCTGGCTACAAGGGGGGCCCCCTGGTACAAGGGGGGGTTTTGATACAGGGGGGGTTGATACGGGGTCCTTGGTACAGGGGGGCCCCGACTACAGGGGCCCCCTGGTAAAGGGGGGGCTTTCTAAACGGGGGGTTGGCCTGGTAAAAGGGGGGGCTTGACACAGGGGCCCCGGCTACAAGGGGGGGGGCTCTGATCAGGGGGCCCCGGGCTACAAGGAGGGGCTCTGACTACGGGGGGTCCTGGAAAAGGGGGGCTTGATACAGGGGGTCCCTGGCTACAAGGGGGGGCCCCTGACTCCCGGGGGCCCCTGGCTTAAAGGGGGTCCTGACTACAGGGGTCCTGGCTCAAGGGGGGCTCTGACACGGGGGTCTGGTAAAGAAGGGGGGGGCCGGATCAGTGGGTCCTTGGCTACAAGGGGGCCCCTGGCTACAGGGGGGGGCTTGATAAAGGGGGTCCCTGGTACAAGGGGGGGGGGCTCTGACTACGGGGGGGCCCCTGGCACAAGGGGGCCCCTGATACGGGGGCCCCTGGCAACAAGGGGGGCCCTGGCTAAAGGGGTCCCTGGCTACAAGGGGGGGGGGCTCTGCAAAAGGGAGTCCTGGTACAAGGGGCCCCGGGGCTACAAGGGGGGTTTGATAAGAGGGTCCCTGGTAAAAGGGGGGGTCTGATACAGGGGGTCCCTGCTACGGGGGGGTCCCTGGTAAAAAAGGGGTCCCTGGCTAAAAGGGGGGGCTCTGACTAAGGGGGCCCCTGGCTACCGCGGGCCCCTGACAAAGGGGTCTTGGTTTAAAGGGGGGGCTCTGTACAGGGGACCCTGGCTAAAAGGGGTTCCGGCTAAAGGGGGGGGGGCTCTAAATACGGGGGGCCCCTGGCTACAGGGGGCCTGGTTACAAGGGGTCCCTGGTAAAGGGGGTCCCCTGGCTACAAGGAGGGGGCTTTGACAAAGGGGGGGTCCTGGTAAAGGGGGGTCCCGGGCTAAAAAGGGGGGGTCCCGGTACAAAGGGGGTCCGGGTAAAAGGGGGGCCTGGCTGCAAAAGGGGCCCTGACTAAGGGGTCCTGGTACCTACAGGGGGCCCCCTGCTACAAAAAAGGGGGTTGGCATTAAGGGGGGTCCCTGGCTACCTAAGGGGGGTCCCTGGCACAAGGGGGGGCCTGTCCCCGGGGGGCCCTTTGGGTTAAAAGGGGGTCCTGGCTACAAGGGGGGGCTTGATACGGGGGTCTTGGCTAAAAGGGGGGGGGGTTTGACTAAGGGGGCCCCGGTTACAAGGGGGGGGCCCTGCAAAGGGGGGTTTCCCTGGCTAAAGGGGGCCCCTGATAAGGGGCCCTGGCTACAGGGGGGGCCTGGTAAAAGGGGGGGCTTGATCGGGGGTCCCTGGCTACAAGAGGTCCCTGGTTCAAGGGGGGGCCTGACTCGTGGGTCCCTGGTACAAGGGGGGCTCTGACTAAAGGGGGTCCTGGTTACAAGGGGGCCCCTGATCAGGGGGCCCCTGGTACAAGGGGGGCCCTGGCAAAGGGGGGGGCCTGGTAAAGGGGGTCCCTGATACGGGGTCTCTAGTAAAAGGGGGGGGGCTCGATAAGGGGCCCCCTGGCAACAAGGGGTCCCTGGCTAAAGGGGGGGGTTGATACAGGGGTCCTGGCTACGGGGGGCCCCCTGGTACAAGGGGTCCCTGGTACAAGGGGGTCCGGGAAAAGGGGGGGCTCTGACAAAGGGGGGGCCCGGGTACAAGTGGGTCCTGGCTGAAAAAGGGGGGGGTCCCGGGGCTACAAAGGGGGGCCCTGGTAAAAAAAGGGGCCCCTGTAAAAAGGGGCCCCCTGACTAAAAGGGGGCCCCTGGTATAAAAGGGGTCCCTGGTCCCAAAAAGGGGGGCGGGCTAAAAAAGAGGGCCCCTGGCTACAAAGGGGGCCCTGGTCAAAAGGGGGCCCCTGGTACAAAGGGGGGCCCTAAAACCAAAAAGGGGGCCCCCGGCTCCCTAAGGGGGGCCCCTGGCTCCCTAAGGGGGGCCCCTGGTTAAGGGGGGGGGCCCTGGCTACAAAGGGCCCCGGCTAAAAGGGGGGCCCCTGCCCCCAAAAGGGGGGCCCCGACTACAAAGGGGGCCCGGGTAAAAAGGGGGGGCCCTGGCCCCCAAAAAGGGGGGCCCTGATTCAAGGGGGGCCTGATACAAAGGGGGCCCTGGTCCAAAAGGGGGCCCCTGACTCAGGGGACTGGCTACCAAAGGGGGCATACCCCCTACGGGAGGCCCCTGAACAAGGGGGGCCCTGATTTCCAAAAAGGGGAGCCTTGGACTACCAAAAGGGGGGCCCTACTACAAAGGTGGAAACCCCTAAAGAAGTTTTATGTATTTCATACATGAAAAAATTTGAGACTCTGGTTACAATTTTTTGATCAAAAGATGTTTAAGTCCCCTCGATTTTAAAGTGTCCAAAAAGGGGCAGTCTATGCTTCTTTCCCTCTCAACGACCCCTCAGGTTCGTGGGTCAACCGACCTCCATTATTAGAGGAAAAAAAAAAAAAAAAGCCCCCAACCTCCCAAGTGCCTTCTTTGCACCCTGTGAGAGGGGGTGGGGACGAAACCCAAAAGGGAAGCACCCTTCTTCCCCAATTTAAAAACAATTTACACCAAGTATAAGTATGTTTTGCACACAAAAACATTTTTGAAAAAAGTATGCAAAATGGGTCCATGGAGGGGGGGCACACATGTAATAATGTACACCACAGCCGCCGCCCCCGGCACATTTTTGCAAAAAGGGAATACATCGTGGAAAAACCCTAAAGAAGATTTATGATCTATCTAATGAAAAAATTTAGACTTCGGCCAAAATTTTTATCAAAAGATTTTAAGCTGCCCACGACTTTCAACGTGATCTCAAAAAATTTGGGGAGTCCCTTTTTTTTTACCCCTAATTGAGCCCAATCGGCCTTCATGGGTCAACCCCCTCCAGCTTGCAGGGTTTGGGGGCTTTTTTATTTTTTCTTCTGTTGGGGTCGCCCCGAAATGTTTTTGTGTGCAAAAAAAATACGTTTAGGTTTTTTCCCTGTTTTAACCTATTTGGGAAGGAAAGGGGGGCTTCCATTTTGGGTTTCGTCCCCGCCCCCCCCCACGGTGTCATAAGAGGGAGCTTGCAGGTTGGGTTTTTTTTATTTTTTCTCTCTGAAAAATGGAGGTCGGTTGACCAGGAGAGGCCAGATTGGGGTCCATTGGAGGGAAAGATAGCATAGGAATCCCCTTTTGAGATACGTTGAAAAATCGGGGGGCAGTTAAAAATTTTTGATCAAAAAAAAGTGAACGAGAGTCTCAAGTTTTTTATGTATGATAGACGCATTTAAAAGCTTTTTTGGGATTTCCCGTAGGTATTTTCCTTTTTGCAGTGTGTGGCTGGCGGCGGGCTGGGTTGTAAATGTATAAAATGGGTGCCCCGGCCCCCCCGTGGGACCGGTTGCAACGTTTTTTTAGAAATGTTTTTGTTGCAGAAAATCGTTTACTTGGGTGTAATTTATTTTAAAACCCATTGGGGGGAAGGGGGGTTCCATTTTGGGTTCTGTCCCCCCTTAAAAGGTGTCTAAGGAAAGGGCAGTTTCAGGTTGGGGCTCTTAGCTGTGTTATGATATGTAGTGACAAATGTGTGACTACATTGTTCTACACAATTTCAGTTCTGTTTTTTCACCTTTATTATGTGGTAAAAGGGGGTTTTGTGAGAGGCGGGAAAATTTTATGTACGTATGGTGGGCCCCAGATCAACTCCCCCGTGGCCCCCGACCCCCCCCTCCGACACTGTTCGTCCCCCGTGGCTTTTGTGGAGCGTTTTGGTACTTGTGCTTTTTTTTCCGTTTCTTCTTTTGGGCTTTGGGAATGACCAAAACCCCCAAAAATTTTCAAAATAATATTTTTTTTCTGTAGGTTTTGAGCATTAGGTGAATGATGTTATATTTTAATAGATGGGTTTTTAACGGTGATCCAATTAGGTGTAACTTTTTAAATTTTAAATTTTTTTTTTGTAAATGACAAGAGGGGGTTTTAAAAATTTTAATTTTTTTTTTATAATGTGGAAGGGGGGGCGCCTTTGACCCTTTGCCCGGGCACCCAAAAAGTTTGTTTCCGGCCCTGCCCCAAAGCATATATTTTGGGTGCTTTTTTGGTGTGAGAATACAAACTAACAAAAAAAATGTTTTCAAAATATAACTTTTTTTTTAAAAATGTATAAAAACCTAGAAAAGGGGGAAACACCCCCTAAAATAATGTCCCAACAAAAAAAAAAGGGGCCCAAGCCTAAAAAAACCGGTTTAAAAAAAAGATTATACCCCAAAAACCAAACAAATCGGAAGGGACAAGAGAAAAAGAAAAAAATACGGGGGGCCACTTGACCACTCGCCATCTAAGGAAAAAAACTGGGTATTTGCCCCAAGAAGAGCGTCCCCGGCTGGAGCCTGTCCCTTCCACACACTATCCCTATAGAAAAAAGTGTCACTTTTTATGGAGGAATAAAAGGACAAATTTGTATCTTTTCAATCTGTTGGATGCGGTCCCCTTTTTTCAGCCTTTTTGGGCATTTCAGCCGGGGAATGTTAGTGGGAGTACAAGCTGAAATAGGCCTGCGATACGCTGTGTGAACATACCCATAAAAATAACATTCCATTATTTTAAAAGTCTGATCTGTTAAAGTATAACATCATTTAGCCCATATGGTGAAAAACCCTAGAGGAAAAAAAAATTATCAAATTTGGTTTTTTTTGTAAATTTTTTGGTTTAAAAGAAAAATTTGGAATAAAAAGTGATCAAAAAGTTGCCCAAATTGATACCAATAAAAACTACAATCAAAGGTACCATTAAAGTGTTCACTTAGTTATGCAGAAAAACAAGCCCTCGTACAAATATGTAGTTAAGGGATTAAAAGGATGCCATTATAGCCTATGAGTGATAGATTCCAGAGTTAAGTATCATGTTTAACACATCCATTACCCATGGACTGTATTGGCGTCCTTTTATCAAATATATCATAAAAAGCTCATGACATATATGGCAGACAGATTCCTGCGGCGAATGCCATACAGTTGTATGGAATCTATTACACACTTCCATACATTTTTGCGGTACACTGACGTACTCTGGCCAGGCAGAGGACAGGAGGACACTGTTTTGGCCTCCATCTGTCAGTGGACCCTTATGGAGATGGTTATCATGAACCTGCAGACTAAACATAAGCAAAAAAAAATTTTTTGTGAGCAACACTTAAAGGAGTATTTACACTCAGCGACTGTCAGGGGTGGAGATCGAGTACAGGTTGTTGACATAGCAAAAATTGTCTGACGCCAGCACATGTTCTAATGTTTAATGGACGTCATACAGTGGCATCCGTCACTTATAGGGTCCCATTGTGAAAGGTGTATGCGTATATTCTGAATAAGATGTTAAATCATAGACTTCTACTGTATTCTATTCCTAGTTTTTACATTATAAATGCATACACCGGCCAAATGGAGGCCTAAACTACACTGTTGGCTTCTGTCAAGCTACTTAATCCTATGGATAATAAGTTATGTAAGCTAGGTGGTTTTTTAAGTGCATTCCATCAATGTAATACAAACACCCAGCTACAAGAATTGGAAATAATTGGAAGTTTCTGTAAAATACAAATAAGGGGGGGAAAAAAACACTCCTAGTGCATTGTCAAAAGCATTTTATACACACAGACACCTTCATGGAATTTCACATCAAAATTACATTTTCCATAAAAATGTTTATTCATGGCTACAAATATACCTGTACTAACCACCTAAAAGTATAAAAATTCAGCATGTACATGGTTTAGAAATACCACTTAAGGGTTGTCTCACTACAGTGATTAGCTTTGAATGTGTAGGGAGTGTTAAATCAAGATTTTTTTACTACTGAAATACATTCCTCTTTTGATAATCACCTTGTTCAGAAGAGGAGAGATTTTATCTGCTCTGAATGCACACAGGTTTTTCTGGTTATCATCCTGCTTCCCAATTAGACAGAGAGCAGGGAGTGACGTCATCAGGACAGACGGCAGTTTGAGAACAGAGGACGTTATCTCTAACAAACAAAAGGAAGAGAATTACTTTTGATTACCTTGAGCTCTGTAGATTACGGTATATCTCCTGCAGTTATGTCAGTGCAATTAGAAGAGCTGGCAATATGGAGCCGATATGCTAATCACTGATATAGAACCACCCATAGTCTGTCCCTGAAGAGTGACAAAGTGTGAGTCTGAAGGTGGCTGTGGCTCTGTTACAAAAACAAAACGCAGCATGTTGAGACACCCCCTCCTTTTATATGATTATAAGATGATAAAAAACAAAAATAAATAAAAAAAAAAGGATTACACAGCTTGAAAGTAAGTGCACCCATTAACCCCTGTCCTTGAAATAGATGACATGAACATTGTAGTTGATTGTCAACAGCCCATCAATATGTGTCTACCTTTACTTGACTTTGTGACAAATATCTCATCATAAGAATATATATTGCAAACAAGTGTTTCTAGATTACCATCCATATCTCCCTTCCTGATTATGCTTTGCCCAACTATGGGGGTGTTCTCTGTCTAGTCTTTATCTGTAATAAGATTAAACTGTTTACCTTTGAAAAGCACTTATTTTCAATTCTTGGAGGTCTGTAGCTTAGTTTCCTACAGATTAAATCTCTTGCACTTGTCACTGTACCACTCAGCTAGTTATAGAGGAGTTTACTATGCCTCTCACTGCTATAGAACCATCCACAGGCCGGCCAGGCAGTGTGAGTCGGAAGCTGTCTGACTGTGAAACAACACTGTGAGAAAACCCATTTTAATCAAACATTTGCGTCTAAAATTAACATTTAGGCTATGTTCACACGCCGCAATTTCAGCACGCATTTCGCCACGTATTTGCGCTCTAATACCGGTGAGATGCGCACCAAAATTACGGTAATCCATAGTTCTCCTAGAGAACTATGGATTACGCCTCCTCTCCCCGCTCGTACAATACAATCATATTGTACGCGCGGGGAGATAAGTGACATGTCAGCGAGTAATGCATGTCAATGGGGCTGGTGGGCTGCCAGCCCTCCCGTGCCTCGGGACTACTTCGCTGATCAGCGTGAGCTCCCAAGACACACCATGTATTGCGGCGCGTACTGTATTTTTAACCGTTGTCCCTCTTCGCTCTATAAATGTCCCTCTTTTTCATTTGGGAAATAGATTTGCGTCAATAAACTATCTTGCTTTAAAAAGTATTTGCTTGCTTCCTAGCTGTACGTTACATTACAACTTACTTAATATTTCATTATTGGATACAATGCGATCCTGAAAATGTCTCCCTTTTTGGCTGTCTAAAAAATTGGCATGTATGTGTTTGGGCATGGTTAGAGGCTTGTGTTGGAGTGATATCATGTCCTGATGTGTCCCTCTTTGCAATCTCTAAAAGTTGGGAGGTATGGTAATCCTAATGCTAAAGTAGGGTTGTTTATGGGTTTTTATGGATTAATTTACCAGTCCTGAAATGCAACGTTCCCATTGTGGCTTAACTCCCACTTGGACATCATTTTCTGTTACTATTGGACCTATTTTCGAGTAACAGGAGTCGGGCCACAATGGGTGAGTTGCATTGCCAGACCTGTAAGTTAACCCCTAAAACAACCCTAACTGCAATTTAGTTGTGGTTAGCAATGGGAGGGGGGAGGACTGAGTTTGGATTTCCCAAACCAAAACATTTACAAGTTGAACCATCTATACAACCAAATAAGGCCCCATTTGAGCAATTACATACCTCCCAGGTGTCCCTATTTTTTTCGCCATTCCCGCTGTCTCTCTTTACTCCTTAAAATGTCCCTCTTTTTGACTTGATAGATATTTGCACCAGTAAACCCAAACTCTTTTACCCCTTTAAAAAAATTAAACCCTCCCTGGGTTAAAAAAAAAACAAAACATATAAAATAAAAGGCCTTGCAAAGTTTTTGGGCCCCCTTGAAATTTTTCCAAACCTTTTTGCCACATTTCAATTTCAAACATAAAGTTTTAAAAATTTAAATTTTTTTGTGAAAAATTCAAAAAACCCCAATTTTGGGAACCAAAATTTTGGGGAAGTGGAACGAAATTTATTGGATATTTTAAATTTTTAAGGTAAAAAAATAAAAAACTAAATTTTTTGGGGTTTTGCAAAATTATTCGCCCCCTTTTTAATTTTCCCAAGCAGAAAACCCTAACCCCAAAAGCCCAAAAGGGGGCGAAAAAATTTTTAAAAGGCACTGTAATAAAACCTGTTTTCATTTTTTAAATTTAATAAACACCCCCCTTTTTTTTAATGCCCCCTTTTTTACCATCCAAAAAACTTGCAAGGGGGGCCCAACACGGGTTTTAAATAAAAAAACTAGGTTAAAAAATGGGAAGCCCCCATTTTGGGGTTTAAAAAAAAAAAAAAAAAATTATAACCCAAATTTGGGAAACTAGGTGGCCCCCAAAAAACAAATACTTTCCTACTGTCCCCCACCAAAGTTGCCCCCAAGCTCCTGGCTCCCCGCCCCCTCAATTTTCGGGTCCTCGCTCTGAAAAGGGGGATGGGTTTCCCATGCTCATTCAGTAGAAAGGAGCCCCAAGCCCGTCCAGGACCGAGCCCCAGCGGGAAAGGTGGGAAAAAGCTGGGTTAAGTAAGTTTTTTTTTTACTTTTTTGGAAACCCCCCCGGGCCCCAATGGATTTGTATACTGGAAAACCCCTTTAAAATAATATGTCTTTTAATGCCCCAAACTTCAGTTTTAAATCATACCTAGATAAAAAAGAGCTTTTTCTTGTCCAAAAAACGAAAAAAGGGCCCCAATGAAATATTTCAGTTCTAAAAAGGGGAGCCAAAAACTTTAAATTGCACCCCATAAACAGCAAATAAAAACAACAACACAATAAAAGAAATACCCAAACCCTTAAAATGGGGCCCCAACGCTCTTTGGATTACTCTGAAAGGAAAAAGGTAAATAAACATTTCCAAACACACTCCTTTTTCTGTTTTTTGCTTCTTTTGTAAAATTTTTGCTTGCATATAGATGCTTTCCTAGAATACAAACCACCTCTATCTGCTCTAGCAGTGATGCAGGTACAAAGCTTCCTCTCCCCTCTGTTTTTTATTTTTCTTACTAAAAAAACTTTACCCCTTTAAAGGGGTTTGTCTCCCTAAAAACCCGCCCCTTTAAACCGGGGGGGACAATTTTTAAAAAGGAACCGCAAAGGAAAACCCACCAGGGGGGCCCAAAAAAACATTGAAACTTTTTTCTTTCCCTTCCCCCCCGGGTTTTCCCGGGGGGAAAAATTTGAACATCCAATGCAGGGGGAGGTTTTTTTCTCCGCAAACCACGGAAAAAACCCCTTTTTTCCCTAGGGCCCCGTGTGCAGGGCCGAAAAAACAGGGGCAAATACCGATCGGGAATTTTCAACCCGTTTTTTGCCACTGTGCCGGGCAAAGCACCCCCAGAAATTACTGACCAGTGAGCAGTCTTGTACCAACCTGTCAGGTCTGTAAAGCACATACCTGTGTATTTAAAGCAAAAAAAAAAAGGTGCCTTAAACAGTGAACAGTGTTTCTTGGCAGCATGAAATTTTTCTTTTTAACTAATCTGAACATTGTAAAATAGAAAAAATGTTTTTAAAACTTCCTTTTTCCCTGCAAAGTAAAATAATAAATAAAAAATTCCCCCCCAAGAACTCCCCTTTACATTACAAATACAGCTCTGCTAGCTCACATTTATATCCTACTTTTGATGTTTTCCAATTTTTTTTTTTTTTTCAAAACCCCTCCATTAAGTTGGCCCTTTTTACAGGCCCCTAGCTAGGAATAAAAAACTACAGAGCCCAAAATAAACAGTCATTTCTGGGAGTCCGAACCACACCGCAAATGTTTTCTTTAAGAGCAAAGGGTTTTGTGAAAACCAGCAAATGGAAAAAAAAATCCTTTTTAAAAATAAACCACCTTTAAAAAAACCTGCAATTTAAAAGGGGGTTTGCCCCCAACCAAGTACTGACCTCCGTTCATCTTTTTAGCCCCGAATGAAAAAAAAAACACGCTGACCCCTGAAGCTGAGTTTGGGGAGAGGGAGAGGGGAGGGGGGTGGGAAACCAAGGACGTCTCCCAAAACCTTTAAATTTAACAAATAAACTTTACAACAATTGGAATTTTAAAACAGCAAGACACAGAGCCTCAGACGGCACTGTCAGAGAAACTTTATCTTTCAAAACAGCTTTTTTAATTGTAAACAAATCAAGGGCGACAGAACCACACAACACACACAGCCCCGACCCGATCCTGCCTAAGGGGGTCCGTGACAAGTTCCCCTCAAATTTAAACAAACTATAACTTGTGAATTCTGTATACAAAAGAAACACCCCATTCTACACAGCACTTGGGAAATTTTCTTCATCAGGAAAAAAAGCAAGGGGTTTTAATAACACAAAAGCTAGTTTTTCTGTAAAACAAAAGAAAACATATTTCCCCCACCCGGGGCCTTTAAAAAAACCATTCATTCTGCCTGTCATCAGATAATGGATTCACGCCCAAACGCGGGCCCTTTTGGGGGCCCCGGGGGGCCTGATTTGGGGGAAGCTTTTGGGAAAACCCAAATGGGGTTTTAAAATGCGGGACTTTTTCAGAATTTTTTTTAAAATTTTTTTTTTAAAACACAATAATTTTTGAAAAGTGATTAAATACCCAATTTTTTACGGTTCCCAAGTCCCAAAATTACATTTGGGGGGCCCAAAACCCCCTTTTAAAAATCATTTATGCACAAAAAAATTTTTCACGGGAAAAAATAATTTTGCATCTAAACTTATACCCTTTGCAAAGAAAATGTACTCTGAAATATGGTAATATGCAAGAGCTTCACACGTGTCAAAAAACGCAAAAATGGGACATCTGATTTTCACATGAAAATTTAATTTCAGGATCGATAGTTCTACCAAATAATTAGTTGCACTCACCAACTATGACTAAGCTTTATATTTCAGACCATAGTAACCATAGTATCCAGAGGAGATGGAGATTTCTGCCAGCCAATGTCAGATTCACTTGTCTGCACACCTTCTCAAGGCCTTACGGGAAAGCCTCTCCGCTCACTCTCATTAACATACAATGGACCGAAACTGTCTAAGTATAAAACTGTCTGTGTTGCCCATAACAACCAGAGCGCAGCTTTCATTTTTTAAACTACTTTGGAAACATGAGCCTTTTACACTTAGACGGTATTGATAAATGAGGCCAATTGTCTAAAAACCTGGATACAACTAAGTATTTTAATAGTATTGTCACACCACATACAGAAATACAAAAATTATTTTTTTTTTTCATTTTGACCCAAAATCAGTTATGCATTACAATTGCCAAGGCAGCGTGTCAATACTTGCCCGAGTCTTCAGTGTCTACTGTAAGCACAAGCTATAGGGTGCTTTCACATGGAATGTGTTACGATGCGTTTTTGTGCAGAGAGGCACAGCAATTAATGCACAGCAATTTCTGCACAAAAACGCACCAAAAGATGCTCTGTGTGAAAACACCCTCAACCTTCATTACCTGCAAAAGATAAAACGCTGGTATGAAAGCTGCAGAGTGGCAAAGAGTTAGGTTAGGTTCACATCTGCGCTGGAGGTTGTAGAATCTGCTGGGTTTTGGGGTGCCTTATTCACTGGATTAAGGCCCATGGACCACTTTAATCTAATGATAATGTAAATTCTTTATCTGTATCTATATGGAACATATAATATTTTGTTGTTTATGGGATATACAGAGCGTGGATGTACTAATAAAGTGCATTGCGGAACTTGTTGAGGGCGCGTGCACGGTTGTTTGATATACGGCAGTTGAGCTTGGAGTTTATATATTGCGGGCACTACAGGTAGCTGATAGAGTATGCGCATGCGCGAATGAGTTTTGACATTTCGCGGGGCTTGTTGTGTTGCTATTTCGGGTAAACAGATTGACACATGCGCAGCTACATTTTCAGGACGCTACAGCTCTCGAGGTAAGTTACTCCAGTTTACTAAGCTTGTCAATTTTAGTTGTGTTAAGGTGGTTTTCCTTGAATAATTTTATCTTACTCCAGCATTGTAGAATACAAATATGGGGTGATGTCCAAACCCCTTTTTAATGTAGGCTTTTATGCTAAACCGGTGGGTCACTACTGAGGGACACTAATCTCATGGTGGGCATACTAGACTATGGCCCCGTATGTGTATTTCACCCACTGAGGAACTCTGCTGATGCGGAGGGAAACGCGTCTGGGTGGTGAGTAGGGTCATATGCATCTTTGAGATTTTTTATGCTTATTTAAGCTTGGATTGTCAACATTCTTTAGGTTGGTCACCATTTTTCCTTATTTATCTATAATAAAGGGATTATTAGTGGAGGAGTTTAGTTTGTGGGACCATCCTTTTTCAGGACGCTTATCCCGCAGAGGGCCATATCTAGGGATCTAGGAAGACTAGGGAATTGTAGGCTCATTCTATATCCTCTATGGTAATCAACTTGTTTGTTCAGATTGAATGTGGTGAGTCCCTCACTTTTGTGACTCATTTTGGTTTTGAGTAAATATTGGACTGTATTTATATTATTATATAATATTTTAATGCATACCTATTAAAGGCTAGGTTTTATATCGGAATATTTTCTTTAGAGTGCCTTATTCACTGACCAAGAACAACTGGATCTTTAAAGGGTTTATTACAAAGGATTATATAAATATATATATATATATATATATATTATTTTATATATATTATATTATATATATATTATATTAATTTGGAAGCTAAGGGGACAGGAGATAGGAAAGGGGAGGCAGGAAGGGTCCTCGTGTGGCATCTTTTATACCAGACACACCCACACACATGGCTCATCCATCGCCCATCCCTGTAACACCTCCAAGAACTCCCTTGAAGGGGTTTTGCCAGGACTGAGTTACTTACCTCCTTATCAGCACGGGGAGTAGAATATAAACAAATCATGCTGATTCATGAAGGCTGCAGGGCTGAGAGGGAGGGGGTGAGCAGAGAGTGAGGAATAAGGGAGCGTCTCAAAACTTAAAGGGGTTGTCTCACTACATTGATTCATGTTACCTCAGTCCTGTCTTCTTGGTTTCATTTTCAATTCAGGGGCGTGTTTACTGGCTTCTACTAGGCTGCAGTAGAAGCCAGGTCTGTAGCTATAGCAACCAGCGCTGGCAGCCTATCACGAGAGATAAATCAGGTCTGTAACTATAGTGACCTGAGGATCTGATGCAGCCCATACAAGATGGGATATCTAGGAATAGGTAGGACACTGCTAATGGACATATATTGCAAAGTGACTTGTTTTTGCAAGATCTTTAACATAAAAAGCAATCCTTGTAGTGAGACAACCCCTTTAACTGAAATAATAACTTTACAACAGTGGATTCTCTATACAGCAAGACACAGGCTCATACACTGCACTTTCTCCACAGCCCCTTGAAGCTCATTCATTTTCCTTGTCATCGGATAAGAAGTGTTTCACGCAAGGGCGGCCTGTCAGCTCCTCTGGTCGTGTGTAATGCAAGCTTTCAGGTAACTAAGGTGGATAGAGAAATGCTGTAGCTCTTCACTTTTTGTAATCACATATATTTAGAAAAGTGATTAAATACCCATTTTGGAGGATCCCACGTCAACATCGTGGCAAAACCCCTTTAACCAATCAGCATAGTTCTTATACAGTGTTCAAATATTCTTGCAGAGTTCACATCTTCCAGTAGGTGTCACTCTTGTCCCAAATGTCAACAGCCTTGCTGGACAGGTCACATTTCCTGGGGGGCCCACAGACCTGGTTGAATCATCATTCACATGTCCCTGAAGAGTGGGGGGTTTAGCCATCCAGATTGCTAACTTCTTGCCAGGAGATAATGGTAGTGTCCCTTAAGCAAGTGGTCTTCTCAAACAGATGGCAGTGTCCATTGTTTATCCATCAAACAGGATTTTTAAAAATGTGAGGGGAGTGCATGTATCCATGGTCACTCAGATGTCATTTACTCCAGTCTGTACTGTCTCTCTCCTGATATAGTCAGCAGACTTTAATCCTTTGGCTGGACATGGAGTGTATAAAATATTGATTTAAATCCAGCAGATGTTCTGTTCAGAACCTGTGTCACAGAGGAGAACAAAATGACCCGACCGGATCCGTTCAGTACAGACACCCACAGCGCCCAACGGAACCTATTAATTACAATGGGCCCGCCCAGTTTCTGCTGTGGTGTCCATAGTGGAGACAGAAAAAAATATAGCACATACACTGTAAAAAAAATAATAAAGAAGTATACTGTAACATATACATTTTTTCTTTTCAAATTGCAGAAGCGCAGCGCCCTGTGTCTTCCATCTATTAAAATTTAACAGATATTAGATGTGAAATGTAAAAATGGACACAATGTCAAAATAGTTGCAATCCAAACCCCCCCCCCTACTTAAGTCAATGAACACGGTAACGTATGCGTTTGTCCCATGTGTCACAAAACCAGATAACGAATCAGTCATCCGCTCAAAACAACAAACACTGCAGGGTCCGGTGCACAAGCTCTGCTCAAGACAGCTGTATTGGGGTAACCATCATTCCCCCATATTGCCACACTCAGACTGGCCCACCAGAGAGTCAGTGAAACTGGTAAGCCCCGGGCTCCACTGGCTGCAGATGCGGGTGGCACGTCGGTGTGCATTTTTACGTCTCCTGCATTAATGTATCTACTAGGCCTAAAGCCGAAGACTCAGGATTGAGACAAGCCCCGTGTTAGCGCTGGTGTTCACAAAACCGTCTTCAGTACTAGTCCCGGAGTGAGCTCCTCAGAGAGGGTTTTATTTTTTTTTTTTTTTTTAAATTTTCAGAATTTGGCCCTTATCAAATAAGGAGGGTAATTTAGTACAGGGATGTTTTAAAACTATAGGGGGGTTTTTGTACCTACCTATAGTGGGCCTATGTACCTTCCTACTGGTGGTCTATATACCTATCGATTTAGTAAATGAGGGGCGCCCATACGACAAGTAGGAATTGGTAGGGAAGTGCTAAAAAAGTGAGAAATCTAAGGCTATGTCTACACGGCATGAGTTAAAATGGCATCATATCCGATGGTATTTTAACTTCGCCGTGCCGCGGTTTTTGCTGCGGATTTGCGAAAAAACAAACACGTGGTCGGTTTTTGGATTTTCTGGAACATGTTCTATCTTCTAGCAGAGGTCCGGCGGTTTAGAAATCAGACCGTAAAACATCCATTTTCTATTGTCTGTGGGACACTTGTTACAGTTGGATTTTCGGCAGATGCTAAGTACTGAATTTGCCAAAAATCCAACCAGAAACTAGTGCCGTGTAGACATGGCCTAAGTTGTTTGTGTGGTAAATTCTCCAGGGACAAGTTGTGTCTGGGAGAAGTGGTCATTGCGGTCTGGACCTAATGGAGAAGAAAAAGGGGAAAAAGAGCAACTCATGAGAGAAGAGAACGACTCATCAGATAAGAAGTCTCATGCGAGTCTGTGGATGTCAGGGTTTATATTGCTTCTGTGTTGGAACAGTGCTGTATTCACTGGTATTGCATACGGCACAACAGTTCTGTTTTGCACACTGTATTATGTGTTAAAATGCACGTATTTACGTCTAAGAGGCCTAAAAATTGACAGGTAATATTTTTATGTTCAGTAGCTGTAGGGTGGGCCATAGGCCCCCCAGTTTGACACTGGTTGAGGCTATATTTGGAACCTTCTTCTCAGAGGTGTAAACAAGTTGGATTTCCATTGTGCAGCTCCCTGCGCTATACTTTTTATCATTCTCAATTGAACTTGCAATGGAGGTTCCAAACAGTAGCCCTGACTTCGATGTGATTGTACCATTAAAAGGGGATGTCATATGGACAGCTTATAGAGTTATGGGCATCTATAGCAAATATCTAAAAACCTTCTCATCACAGGCCCTGGAGTTAATTGATCGTTTACAGACAAGGGGTCTTCCTTAAGGGCCGGTTCACACGATTTATTCAAGCTGTAATTGCGGGACGGATTTCGCCCGCAATTAAGGCTTGAATAAGGGGCGATGCCCGCCGGCCCCATTGACATTCATTATCCACGGCGCGTATCCCGCGGGATAATGTGCATGTCACTTTCTCCCCGCTCGGCGTATTCGCCGAGCGGGGAGAGGAGACGGAATCAATAGTTCTCTATGAGAACTGCGGATTACCGTAATGGCTGGGACGGATTCCAGCCATAATGAAGCGCAGTACGGCGTGCAATCCATGCCCAAAATAAGCTGTGTGAACGGCCAATAAGAAATAATAGTTGAAACCTTTCATAAGGTCACAAAAATGCGAATTGATGTACGGAAAGGTGAAAAAGTGAAAAATGGACCTAAAGCTGTTTTCCTCAGTACTTTCATACGAGTAGGAGACCGGTCACTGAGAATGGGAAGACGATCTCATTTGCTGCACTCTCCCCAAAAATTTTATGTGATTTCAAAGTCCAGCTACGCAGCTGTATTCAGAACTCCCTTACAAATGAATGGGAAGACCTGTGCTCTCATGCCCATCTCCCCGTTCTCAGTGGTCGTATTGTAACAAGTAGATTTGGAAAACCTATCTGACTAGGACTGTAATACATGCAGAACCCCCCCCTCCCCCAGTGCTCCTCTTAGAGACCCCCCCCTACTCTTCCCCCCCAGCCATCAGGACAAACATACTTGGTCTTTGTCCTCATACTTCAGAAACAACAAACATTCAGCTGATGGCACTGTTCTGGCGGGCACTGTATGGCTGGCACGGTTATGGTGGGCAATGTAGGGCTGTATGTGCTATTTTAAGCAAATGAAGGCTCAATCAAGTAAATACTGTATCATCTCAGAAATAAATACTCCTTTGAGGAGGAAATTCAGACACAATCATGGCAGATTTACATGATATCTATAAAAATGTCTGAGACTCCAGAAAAGAGAGGAGTTGGAAAGGAGGTCATTCATGTGAGGTGTTCTCTCTAGGTCCAGTTGTGAAACGGCCTTTTCTGTAACCCCCAAAATCTACAATGAAAATAGCACCCCTCACCCGCATTCTGATCGCTGACAGTCCCTATAGTGGAACCAGGACCAGCCATTTTGGGTATGTACTATTGAAGTGCCATAGAGATATCAGATGGGAAATACCCCTCCCTGTAAGATTTACTGCGGCACCTGGGAGAGATATAATATGATAATGTGCACCCTTGCTCTTAAGGGTATGTTTACAAGATGTACAGTACGCACTGCAGTACATCGTGTGTCTCGAGAGCTTGCACTGATTAATGCGTACTCCTGCGGCACGGAGGGGACGGCAGTCCGTCGGCCCCATAGACATGCACTACTCGCCGCGCTTTCGCGCCGCCAATAAGTGACATGTCACTTGTCTCCCTGCGCGTACAATACCATCGTATTGTACTAGCGGGGAGATGAGGCGGAATCCATAGTTCTCTTTGAGAACTATGGATTACTGTAATTTCGGCGCGCATCTCACCCATATTAGAGTGGAAATACACAGCGAAATGCGCTGCGAAATTCCCCCGCGTGAACATACCCTAACACCATGTACCAAAAAGCTATTCTAAATTTGGATACAGTTCTTTTTGTGGACAAATGTACTCTAAGCATAGGTGGTACACTGTATAATGTTGGTGATCCAATTATATATACTACAAAAGTTCACTGACAAGTAATTATTCTGACTTTGCATGGTTTTTCTCTGTATAAAATATTTACAACCTGTTCATTCGGTTCCGTGAACACTGCCGATCAATATCCACCGGGTAGGAGGGTTCGGTCAGGTTTGTCAGAAACACCATTGTGACAGCAGAGTTTTCGCTATTGCAGGTTTAGAGTTAAAGCCAGTATTCATGACACAGACTCATGCAAGCAGAGACACGCTACAATATCAATTGTAATGCATTAGGACCTTTGGGTCTAAATGAAAGAAATGACTATGCATTATTCTTGTAATGATGTATGTGCTGTTCCTATACCAGTAGAAACTTGTCTGTAGAGTTATAGCTTGTTTTCAGACATGATCTATAAATAAGATCGGGAGGAGAGGCTTTTCCCACAGGGGCTTGAGAGTCTGTATGCGTGAAAAATGGCCGTTGGCTATAGAGAGTTTCCATCTCCTTGGGACGCCTTGAGGTTACTTCGCTCTGAAAGCGAAAGAATAAAGCTTGTGGTTAAACACACCTAGCTATGAGAAGCAGAGCACCACCGATATCTGATGGAGAATGAAATTAACCCTTTCAGTTCACAGCCATTTTTTTTTTTTGGTTTCCCTTTTTTCACTCCACCTTCCAAGAGGCAGAACTTTTTTATTTTTCCGTTTTTATAGCCATAGGAGTGTGAGGTTTTTTTTGTTTTTTTTGCGGGACCAGATGTAATTAGGTTATGTTCACGCGGTGTGTTTTACTCCGTGTAACATACGCTTTTCGATACGTGTTTGGATCCGTCAGTCAGACCCCAAAGAAACCCAGACACGTATCAAATAAATAGCAATGTGATTTTACATTGCTTTTCATTAGAAACACACATCTGTCCGTGTCAATTCTTGGTCCGAAAGACGCAGCAGAAGCTCTTTAATAAACTATAGGGTGCAATCCTGCTGCATCCAACACACATCCAAACACGCAGTTTGGTTACGTGTTGGGTTTGTCTTACATCCAATTGCTGCAGCGTTTTTGGATCCGATTTTCAGATCCAACACGGATCCAAAAACGCAGTGTGAACAAGCCCTTACTGATGCCATTTACAATGACACGAAATGCTCTCAAAAAGCCTAAAAAATACCGTAAGGGTGAAACATGAAAAAAAAAACAATTGCGCTATTTTTGCAGAAGGTTGTTATCTGTATTCTGCTAGTCGAAAAGATTCTATTGATACCAAATTTGTAGAAGTTTCATTATGTTTTAGTACTCCAAATATGACAGTTACCTTTTTTTTACATTTTTGCTAAAATGACATTTTCTGTGACCAATAACTTTTTTAGTCTAAAAATCCAAGCAAGCGCTGATTTTTATTTTATTTTTTGCAGGCTCAAGTGTCGTTTTTATTGGTACCATCTTTGGATACAGACTTTGATCACTTTATTCCTATTTCTTGGGGACATGAAGTGACCAAAAATAACCCAATATTGGTGTTGTGGCAGAGCAACCTTAGGTGGTCAGACGTCTCTGCCACTGGGTGGAGAACAGCAGGACACCTACAAGGTTTGTGCCACTGAGGGCCTGGTCTCGGTGGGGGAAGCCCGCTACACAGCCGCCGGGTGTTACAGGCTAATTGCAGCTAACACTCGCTGGTTACAGTGCAGGATGGTGCCGGTGCCATCCGCGCTGTTTAACCCATTAGACACCATGGTGTCTAAATCAATGAGAAATCAATGCAGTAGGCTGTATAAATTATTGAGCTCCCTAGTAGTGAAGCACCCTAGAGGGACTCAAAATTGCATTTTTTTGGTCATTTCACGTCCCATAAAAATTGGAATGTAATAAAAAAAAGTCACATGTATTCCAAACTAGAACCGCTAAAATGTACACTTGAACCTGCAAAAAAATGCCCCCTAACTCAAGTCCATAGGTACTGGTTGCAGAATATGGCACCGCAGATTTCAAAAATAAAAAATGTTTGGAACTTATTTACGGTATCACAACATAACGAAAACCATACATGTTTGGTATTGCCGGTTTCGGGATTCGTATCAACCTGTAGAAAACAGATAACAATTTTTACCATAGACTGAATGCCGCAAAAGCAAAAACACCACAAACATGGCACAAGTACTTTTTTTTTTTTTTTGCACATTTTGCCCCACTTAGAATTTTTTTGAGGCTTCCCAATATACTCTATGGTATGATGAATAACACCGTTAGAAATCACATCTTGTCCCACAAAATAAAAGCCCTCATACATCTATGTAGGTGGAAAAATAAAAAAGTTATGGCTTTTGGAAGGCAAGGAGGAAAAAAAATGAAGAGTCATATTTTTTTCTTTGGAAGGATAAGGGGTTAAAGCTTGTGCGGAAATGGGGCTTCCAAATGGACAATGAAGCATGCTGCCAAACTGGTTACAATGTGGCTTCAGGATAAAAAAGTCAATGTTTTGGAGTGGCCATCACAAAGCCCTGATCTCAATCCTATTGAAAACTGAAAAGGCAGGTGCGAGCATGGTGACCTAAACACATGGCTCAGTTACACCAGTTTTCTCAGGAGGAACGGGCCAAAAATCCTAACAACCATTGTGAGAAGCTTGTGGAAGGATAAAAAACATTTGACGCAAGTCATACAGTTTAAGGTAATGCTACCAAATACTAATGAAATGTATGGAGACCTTTGACTTTGCAGAAAGTAATAAAAATGCCTTAAACATTTCTCTCTCTCTCTCATTATTCTGGCATTTGGCAAATAGAAATAATTTTGGTTCCTAATTGACCTAAAACGGGGAAGGTTTATTCTGATTTCATGTCAGATAGTGAGAAAAACATGCAGGTGTGTCTTTTTATATAGTGTATGTCATAGTTGCCAACCCTCCGTTTTTGGCGGGGGCACTCCCGCTAATGGGGGCCGTTTTCCCGCCCTCCCGCTTTGGGTGGCATAAACCTCCGCCTCCCTTTAGAGAAGCTGAAGGTTATCTGTGTACAGAGGCATCGGGCAGCGTCTCTAGAACACTGCCCGATGCCTTTGTCCTGCGCCGCCGCCGCCGCCGGCAATGCTTTCCTCTTCAGAGGAAGCTATGAGAGCATTGCGGGGTGGGGGGGGGGGGGGGGGGTAGCGGGCGGGGCTTAGCGGGGGACCGCGAAGCCCCCAACCCCCTTTCCCCAGAGTTAGAAGAACTCGGATGCCAGCAGGAAAGGTGAGTGCAGGGAGGGCTGTGTGTGTGTGTGTGGGGAGGGGGGTGACTGATTGTCTGTGAGGAGATGGGTGTGTGTGCGTGACTGAGTGCATGTGAGGGGAGTGAAGTAGGTTTTATTATTTTATTGTTACCAGCTATAGGGGCACTGCCTGGATAAGGGGGATCTGCCTTTGGCTCATAGGGGCACTGCCCGGCATGGGGGCATCTCTCTGGAGAATGGGGGCATCTGACTGGCGCATAGGGGCGCTGCCTGGCATGGGGCATCTTCTGGATTTAAAGGGGCATCTGCCTGGTCATAGGGGCACTGCCTGGCATTTGGGGGGATCTATCTGGAATAAAGGGGCTTCTGCCTGGCTCATGGGGCACTGCTGGCATGGGGGCATCTTCTGGATAAAGGGGGCATCTGGGTGGCTTATAGGGGCACTGCTGGCTGGGGGCATCTACCTGGCTATTGGGGACAGCTACCTGGCTTAAAGGGGGCATTAACGGCTAAAAGGAGGCTACTACCTGGTTCAAGGTTCAAATAGGCCACCGAGATACCTACCTATTGGGGCAGAGTTTGGCGGTATCTCCGCTCCCCTGGATGCTGAATAGCCCACCCAACAGTCCGGGGAAGCTGGGTGACGCAAAACCCTAAATTTAGCTTTTTCCAGGCCATTCCCGTTAGGGGGGGAGTAGGGTGTGTTTTTTTTTTCTCGAAGGGGGCGTGGCTTTTGTAAAAGTGGGCGGGGCCCGCTTCAGATCGTATTTTATTTTAAAAATTTTGGATGTTGGTGTATGTAAACTTCCTGGTTTCTACTGTACATGGCAGCTGCGGAGGCTTCTGGCTGCCATGGTAACCGATCACCTAGCAAATATAGCTTGGGAGTGGGCGGCAATCAGGAGGAAAATCCTTCCTCATTTATTTAGACACCGCAACAACACAGATCAAAAGCAGGACCCTAAAAATGCGGTCTACTTTTGGGGAAAACTACAACCCCCTTCATTCCCCACTGTATAAAATTTTAAATGCAGAGGGGGAGTTGCAATTTCCCAACAGCTGGATTGGCGCAGTTTGGCGGCTCCATTCCCTGCTGTTAACGGTAGTTGCTGTAATTAACGGCTCACAGTCACTGTGTATGGAGAGGGCTTGTTGCTTGAGCCCCCATACACCCTTGACACTATTTGGGTGTATGGAAATATCTAACTGTGAAGGGGTTAACAATATAAGCACAGCACAGTGGCAGTGTTTGAAAGGGTCTCTTTTTTCTCTTGTTAACGATGGATTTATTACATTGGTGTATAAATGTTTTCGTCTGCCAGAGGAGGAATGTGGCTTTGATTACTTTAAATTTCATTAAAAACCGCTACTGCCAGATTTTTTGAACTTTTGGTAAGAAACGGATTAGTGGAATAACCCTTTTAAGGTTGGGTTTACACCTCATTTTGTGCTAAGTTGCAGGTATCATCAGCATATTGTTTTGCCGTTTTATCCATACAGGTTCAGGATATGGCTTTAAAGGGAACCTGTCACATAGATTATGCCCCCCTTGCTAAGGACAGCACAAGCCAGTGTCAGACCTGCTGTTTCCAGCACTGTGCCCCTTATTCTGTAAAATGCTGTCGTTTTAGAGTATTTAATGCACAAATCTTATTCATGTGTAGGTGATTGCTCCGCCCACCAAAGGCTAGCCCCGCCTACCTGGCAGTTATTCACATGTTTCTACCTATTCAAAGTAATAGGTTAATCAGTTAAGGTGGGTGTGGATAGTCTCAGGTGGGCGGGGTATAAAATAAAAAACTGACTCTTTACATGACTTTTCTGGCTGAAAACTGCAGATTTGAGCATTAAATGGGTTGAATCATTTCATTAAATGGTCTTCAGAATAAGGGGACAGTGAAAACAAGCAACTTTGCAATTGGATGCCATTATCAAAGCTGTCTTGTTTTCACAGTCTGCCTTATCTTAGTTTTCTGTAAACAAACTTCTCCAGTGCTGATCGAATAGTCGGATCCTTCCGCATTTCATTAGCTGAGGGCTCTAATAAATTACATTCTGTTCAGCCCCCGGCCGGCCCTATTCACAGAGCTTGCATTCCTGCCTCTCACTCAGAATTAGGGCCCGACAACAATTTCACTCTATACAGCTAGCTGCCTCCTCATTGACACTGCAGCTGTTCTCTATAATCAGAAAACAGCAGAATTGTGCCATGGTGCCTTTTAAAGTTCCTGTGTGTAAGGGGCGACAAAAATGTCATCTATACAGCTAACAGCTCTCATTGACACTGCAGCTACTGTACAATCAGAAAATAGCAGAAATTTTGCGTCTGTGCCTTATGTAAAAAATGCAGGGAGACAGATCTGTGATCTGGGGTGGATTAAAATGTAGCAAACCTCCGCTGTGAGAGATCAGTGCTGAGTTCATAGAAGACTGTCTAGACTGAATGCGGCCTGTGGTATGTAAACAGCTCTTACAAAATAAGACTGATAGGGAGAGGACAGTGATATGTGGAGGGAGGGACACAGTGGAGCCAGCATGAATAGTGAAGGGGGGATGGATGATGTCATCTCTCTTCAGTTAAGAAACACCTAGCTGGGAGTGGAAGAAACGCCCCTGGATTTCAGGAAGTGAGAGCATCAAGCTTTAAGAGAACAGCCCAACTGAAGAAGCGATACATCCCCTTTAAATACTCTCAAACTACAGCAACTTAGGAGAATAGAGCACGAGCTGGAAACGCAGGACTGACACTGGCTTGTGCTGTCCCCAGCAAGGGGGGATAATCTGTGACGGGTTTCTCTTTAACCCTTACCGCCTGAGCCAGTTTTGGCCTATTGACAGAGCATCATTTTTGAAATCTGAATGTGAAAACTTTATGTGAGAATAACCTTTTTGACAATTTAAACTATCCAGAGATTGTTTTCTCGTGACACATGTGCTTTAAGTACTAAGAAGTTTTGGTCCAAAAAAGTCCTTGTTTATTTGGGGAAAATTTTTCAAAGTATCGTGAAAAATTTGATTAATTTCCCATTTTCAAACTTCAAAAATTTCTGCGTGTAAGACAGATGGTTATTCCACTCAAAATAGTTTATAACTAGTATCTACCATATGTCTACTGTAGACTGCCATAATTTTTTTAAAACATTTTTACGACATTAGGGGGCTTAGAATTTTTTAGAAAAGAAATTTTTCAATTTTCAAAAAAAATTTGCAATTCTTTTCTTTTAGGGACCGTCCGCTCTGACATGGCTTTGATGGCCTGTATGTTAGAAAACCCCCTTTTAAAGTTTAAAAAACAGCATTTAGAAAGTTTATTAACCCCTTATGTTTCACAGGAATTTAAAAAGCAAAGTGGGGTAAAATGTTACTTTTTTGAAATTTTTCAATTTTTATCCATTATTAAAAAAAAACACAGTGATGTGATCGGGGAAAAATGCAACTTAATATTGACCCCCCAGATTCTGCATTTTTTTGTGATATCCTATATGTGGCCCTGTGCGCTATTTGGCTCAACCCAACCCTCAGAATGTGGGAGACCTACTAGATTGGGGTCTCATTTTTTTTTAAATTTTATTTAGGCGCCATTCCGGGTTTGCGCACCACGGTGCTAAAACTTAACCCCCCAAAAAAGACCCCATTTGGGAACTCACCCCTTAAAGAATATACCCGGGAGTATAGTGAGTATATCGCAGTTACTCACGATTTTTTCACTTTTTTTTTTTTGTGTTAGGAGGGAAAAAATAAAAAAAAAAAATTTTTCCCAACAATCTGAAATTTAACTGAAAATGTTTAAAATTTTTACAAAAAACCCTGGATAAAAAAGCACCCCAATTTTGTAAAAACAATTTCTTCCAATTTTGGCAATATCCTACTATGGGTGTAACTGCTGTTTGGGTGCATGGCAGGGGTAAAAGGGAAGGAGTGCTTTTGGCTTTTGTAACGCTGTTTTTTGGTGGGTGCAGCCCCATTTGCAAAGCCCCCAAAGTATCAGAACAGGTGAAACCTTCCAGAAGTAATACCACTTTGGATCTCATCTACGGGTGCATTATGCATTTTTTTTTGCTTGGGCCTAAAAATAGGGGGGAAAACACGTTCCCTCATTGTTTTTTGGGTTTCAATTTTACAGCATTTGCCCTGCGGAAAAGCAGGATAACTTTTTATCGGGGGGCAGTACAATTTAATGATATAAATGTTATTTTGTTTTTTATGTTTTTTTGCTTTTTCACAATAGAAATGTCATAAAAAGTTTTTAGGTTGTCCGATTTGGAGCCATAACTTTTTATTTTTGTTATGGGGCTGATTATGGGTGTTTTTTTCGGGTGAGTTGTTTTTTTTGGTACCAAAAGTAAAAGGTGTTTGTCACCGAAAATGTCGGTTTTCAGCAGCCTTAACCCGACTACACACTGTTTGAGCCGGTGGTAATTATCATTATTTTTTTACTGCACGTTTGTACTCTTTAAGGATTTTAATATTTTTAAAAAAGGTTTACTAAGTTTTAAAATACTGGTTGCCCTCCTCTAATAAAAGACTTTGATTTATTGGGAGCTGTTTTTAAGTTGTTTTTTATGGAGTGATTTTGGCTTGTTTTTTGCGGGATGAGTTGGTTTTTATTGGTACCAATAAAGATTTTTTTTAATGTTGAAGCACAAAAAAAGTGTTTTTTTTATTTTTTTTTTTACAATGTTTTTTGGTTTTTGGAATTCCCAAAAAACTTTTACAGAATGTGTACATTGTTTTTGATGGAAGTAAATATAATGAGATGTGACGCAAGAACAATATTATTGATGTGAGTTTCAAATTTCGAGGCGAAAGTGAAGACCCCTCGCCTTAAAAAGCGGCGGGGGTCCAGATGTCCCATCGAGGAACCCCAATTTTCATTTAAAACATAAAGCAATAGCCAGAAAAAAAAGAACCCCTGAAAATAAATACAAAAAAAGAAATAAAAAAAGGTGTGGGGGGGGGGGGGGGGGGGAAGGGGGGTTG